>CM031243.1:689738464-689869790 GCA_018340775.1 Taxus wallichiana var. yunnanensis
TTATATTTATATATAATGAGAGTTGAATTTTAGATATTGAGAGTCGTCGTCTATAGCAATCATATTTTAAAATTGGCCCCATTTTCACGTACATAAAATAAAAAGATGGTATGTTATAAAATTTAGGGACATCTATAACATTTGGTGTTTTTCTTTTCAAAGCCACTTCTTAAAAGCGAGGAAAGGTCTTGAATATCAACCACTTTCACTTTCAATATTTATTTTAGAAAAAGTAATTGTTATACAATTATTTTGCATGGATTTATTTTATTTTTGGGTAAAATCTAAATTTGTCAAATCATGTGCCCTATACTTTGTAGCCACATTTATATTTTCCTCAATTATATAATAAAGTTGAACATTCACCATGGATTTTAGAGTCAAAGAAACAATTTTAAGACAACATTGTTGGAATTTGTATTCCCAACCACCATCATTTATTTTCATGACCTCCAATTTGTCAAATCCACTCCCTCATCTAACTTTTTGCACAAGTACAAATCCTAAGGTATATTTGGGTGCTTCTTTCTCTAGTATTTTGCAGAGTTTAAAGTCTCGTATTTATTGTAGTTAGGTGAAAGACAAGAAGCTTCACCCTTGTAAATTCTCTATACAAGGTAGTTGTTTCTAGTCATTTTGTATGAAGGTAGTTAAATGGTGAAGCTCTTGCCAAATTTATTATGTAAAGAGAAAAATATTTTTCGGTTTGAATATTAATACATGAATGGTTGTTTATGTGCTTATTTTGTTGTCTCCCATTTCTAACAAGTGGTATTAGAGCTAATGTCACCAAAAATTATTAGTCCAACTTTCCAACATCCGGGTTTTCTACTAAGTTATTTGTCTACTCGAGGTTCCATGCGAAGAAGAAAATTAAATAAGCACGTGTGTGTTGCAACACAAGGTTTCAAGCTAAAATCATGACTTTTTATTTATTTTGAAGTCCAACCTAGCAGAGGGAGAAAATCATTTGTTTGAAGCTTTTCACAATCTAACAATGATGATGACCAACAACATTTTGTCATAGTTGTAGCTTGAATGTGCAAAGCAACACAAGGAAATAAGTAAAATAGGAGATGCATTGAAGAAACCAATAAGAAAGCTATACAATGGTGTTCTATTGATATATAAAAAAGTTTTTTTCCATGTATGTTTGTTTATGTTTGTGTTATGGTTCTTTAATGAAGAACAATTCATTCATTTCATAGATGTCAAGCATTTTGCGATTGCATTTGTGAGTGTTATGTTATTGGTTCAATAAAACCTTTAAAATGTTGTAGATAGACATATTTAAGTGTTTTAGTTGTTCTTTTATGCATTAGAGTGATGGCCAAAATCTGCATTAGGTGGCCACAATTATTAGTTGGCATTTTTAAATTTTCATAGCATTATGATGAAAAAATACTTATTTTCAAGATATTTGTGGGATTTAGTCAAAGAAAGCTTTTTAAAACCTGCGAGATCAAATGACATGTAATGCCCTCCCACAAACCGAGAATTTTTTTGAAAGAAAATAGAATGGAGGATGTTGAAACACTAATCGTTCAATAATATATGGATTTGTTTATCTTTCCTCTAGTTGCGAAAGCAACAAGATCAAAAGAGGCATGAGAGATTTTATAGAAGGCCTATCAAGGCTGAATTTGTTATCCAATGACATGTAATGCCCTCCGACAAACCGAGAATTTTTTTTTGAAAGAAAATAGAATGGAGGATGTTGAAACACTAATCGTTCAATAATATATGGATTTGTTTATCTTTCCTCTAGTGCGAAGCAACAAGATCAAAAGAGGCATGAGAGATTTTATAGAAGGCCTATCAAGGCCGAATTTGTTATCTAATGAGCATAAAGTTTAAAATGACAATGACCATGATGAAGAAAGAAAACTATGTGATTAAGGATGGGCTCCTCGTTTGTCAAAAAGACGAAGAAGTGGAGAAGACCAATTAAATTTGGAAGAAAAAAATAACATGAATCTATAAAAGTCATGAATGAGGCTCTAAAAGGCCCAAGTTTTTGAAAAATGATCAAGGTTTGGAAGATTTTACGGAAGAACCTCTTGTTTCATCTATTCAAACACTCACCTGTGATGCCCATTCCTCGGGCAACGAACCAAACCCGCACTTACTAAAAATTTGGGGAAATTTTTTTGAGTGCGAACTAATAGTTTGCATAAACATTCTCATTAAAATATTTGATTCTTAGCGATAACACTTTTAACCAATACGCTAAACATTGATTTCTATTTAATTTAATTTATTTCGCGAATAAATAATTTTCAAAATATACATTTTTAACATGAGAAAATAACTACCCTTTTTAAATTACAATTTCATTCCCTATTCAAAAGTCTAACCCCCACAATATTATTCATTTTCAAAAGTAAGTAGAGTTTCATTTGAACCCCGGGATCAAATGCAACTTGTCCCTAGATTTTATTAAACCCTAAACTTCCTTATCCCATCTCCTATTCCATCTCTTTCTTTTCATTTTCTTTTCTCATTTGTTTTCTTGTTTCTTCAAAGCGTGAAGAGGAGAAAATGGAACCTCCTCTTTGATTGGATAAATATATATATATATATATATATATATATATATATATATATATATATATATTGTGTTATTACTATTTTATTGATTTTGTTTTATTGTTAAATGTGTGATTGTTTACATAGGGTTGGGGGGGTGGATCTCGGAGAATGCGGTTGGGAAGGCGGAAGGCATGGTCGGATGTCGGGGGAGGCGCAGCAAAGGACGGGCGGCGATGAGGAGGAGCGCGAAGCAGGGGGGTAGGGAAGGTGTCCAGGACTGCGCGGGGTTGAGAGGATCCGGGCGCGAGTGGGAAGGTTGGGGCGGATGAGGGGAGCGTACAGGGTAGGGCGGCGGCCATAGGCGCGTGGCCCAAGAGAAATGTGCGGGGGTTTTGGTGGAGTGGGGTGACGGGTATGGAGGACAAAGGCGGAGGTGGGGGGGGTCGTCCCTCCCCATTACCTATATATATATATATATAAAATGACATAAAGCTGTGGGTGGGGCCAAACCCCCACCACTTCATATTATTATTATTATTATTATTATTATTATTATTATTATTATTATATATATATATATATATAAATTTGTTTTAAATTTGTTAGGTATACAATATGTTATATATACATATGTATTAACTAATATATATATATATATATATATATATATATATATATAAATTACTGAAATAACATTTCCCCTAAGAGAATGTATAAAAAAAAACAGCATATATAACACAACATATATATATATATATATATATATATATATATATATATATATATATATATATATATATATATATATATATATATATGAAGATTTAATGTGATATCCTTTGTATATAAAAAAAAAATTGACAAAAAAAAAAAAAAACAAGAAAGCTATCACACTTTTAAGTTCAATCTCCTTTGCACAAAATTAACAAAAGGGTTCCTAAAACTATGTTAATATAAAAAGGAAAAGTGCATTTTACAAATAAGAGAGTTTCTTCCAAAGTTAAAACAAGACTTCTTCTTATAACCAAGTAGATTTCCTTTCAAATTTAATGCAAAAGATCATTTCAAGATTACACACATGTAGAATTCCTTAACAAGTAATAAGTCATGTTTGTCAATAAAATATGGGAGATACATTAAGTTACAATAAATGAAAATTTTGATTCAACACTTCTCTTACACAAGCTTAGACTATAAGGGTGTTGTGCAACTATTTCCAAATATGCAAACAACCAAAAATTTTCATTACAAGTTTCTTACAAGTTGGGAGAGAGATTTCTCATTTTAATCACCATATCTCAAATTTACATGTGAATGCAAAATTTACAAAATGGAGAATTTACAAGGAGATGAAACTATTCTCATAACCATATCCAAAGGAGTTACAATACAATAGAGTTTTCATAAGGAGAGAAAAGAACAATAAGAGCCCAAGAGGCCACCCACTCCAACTTGAGAGCCAACTTCCATGTCTTCCCAAAACCATGCAAGGAGAAAAAGAGCTTGTTTGCCACCCAACCATAGGCATCATCACATGCCTCTCCCAAGGTTGGGATGCATGCTAGCCTCCCCCAAGCCCATGGGAAAGAGGATAACTAACCAAAACTTGCACAAGATGGAGGGTAAACCAACAATGATACAAGCACACAAAAAAAGTTCACAACAACACAAGACTCCAATTTACAAGGAGGAGAACCCATGTTCATCCTCAAAAATGGGGAAGAGAGGAGAAAGTTCTCCAAAATTATACATCAAAATTATTTGCACAAAATACACTTCTCCATATCCTCCTTATTGCTCCTAATTCAATCCAAGACCCTCCTTATTCCTCCTCCCTTTCTCCAAGTCCTTCTTGGAAGGATTTTCAAACCCCAAAGGGGTTTCCTTACCAAGAATGGGGAAGGAGATTCAAACCAAATGAATCAACTTCCCCACCTCAACCATTTGAGGGGAAAAATAATAAGACCCTACAAGGCTTGTCCATCAAGCCTTGAGGATTGAGAGGGAAAATTCCCTCTCTCTTCCCCCACACTCCAAAACTCCATCATGCCATATGATGGAGGGAGTTAAAGAAACACAAGCAAGCAACCAAAATCCACATACAACAAATAACAATTTTAAGCAACCAATCTAGCAACTAAAAGGCAACAACACAACAAAAGACATGAGAGCCTACCTCAAGGAAAGCTCTCCAAAAAGCTTTCCAACTTCAAGTTTTTCCACTCTTGACTCCAAGCAAATCCCAAGCTCCAAATCACCCAAGCATCCAAGCAAGAAATTCTAAAGAAAAAGTCCCTTTCATTTCCCATGAATGAGAATTTGAAGAGGAGCAAAACAAACATCCTCACAAATGAGGGGGTGACATGTGTCACCCCTCTCCCTCATCAAGGTCAAAGATGCCAAAACAAAAGAGAGAAAGGGTAAAATTAACTTTTTGCCCTCTTCTCCCAAATTCCCTTAAATGTTAGCAAGACAAAACTAGTGGAACTTTTGATAAACACACAAATCCACATCCCTTACATGGATGTGACTATTCAAGAGGTAAAAAGGGAGGGAAAAATCCCTCTAGCCTTGAAAATAAGCCCCCTACCCATTAGGTAGGGTCCAAGGGCTCATTTTTGTGTTAGGGGGACTCCCAAGCTACAAAGGGGTCCCCAAAAATGCCCAAAATAACCCAATTTCGGGTTTTGCATTTTTGGCACAAGGGTAGAGGGTGTGGGGACCACCCAAGGGTCTCACATGTGACCCTAAACCCTTGTGATTAAGTGACACATAAAACAAAATCTAAAATTTAAAAGAAAGTGGGATTATTAACTCCCAAAGCAAGTTTACAACTTCACTAGCAACCCTAAACAAAATTAATAATTCAAAGCACAATACATTACATGAATTGGGGTCACTCATAGTGCCCCAAAATTAATAATCTCCTATACTAAGGCTTCACACAATGAACATGGCTAGGACTCGGCCCGTGGGCTGCTTGTGCAAGATTGAGTAGCTGGCCTGAATCCCACGTTCTCCTGTAAACCTGTCACCTGCACACTCATTGCACACATTAACCGCACTTGTCTCCGATACAATATAATTCAATGACATAGTAAGATATCAATGCGTTCTAAACTAACCTAACATCCTACTGAAATCAAGATGCGACAACGTGCACAATTATATTCCATATTCCAAAAGTTAGACAAGATGATAAAGTGACATATAATCCCACCATGCAACAACTATCCATCAATATAATTAGGTTCCAAACACATCATATTCATTAGTTTCCATGACATAACAATAAAAATGCGACAATATAGAACTTAAGCTAAGTTAGCGCTATACGCCTACATGTCCACACTGTCTAATAAGATCAAATATCTAAATATAAGGTCCAAGATATAACCAATCACTGTCAAAACATGTTTATGAGAAAAGAAACAACAAGCTACTGAGCTATAAAAAGTGTGGGCACTACATCCCCCTCTACTAAAATTAGACTTCCTCCTGGAAGTCACTGAAAGAGATAGGGATATCTAGCCCTCAAAGGTATCGCATCCTCCCAGGTAGCTGTTGTCTCGTCGCACCAGTCCCACTGTACTCTAACCTGGTCCAAGTCTCAACCCCGAAGGGCCAACCTTCGGTGCTCCAGATGCGACGGGCTCCAATCTCCACTGTACATCCTCTGCCTATAATGCCGACCAATCCAAGACATGAGAAGCATCAGGTATATATCTACGTAGTACAGAAACATGAAAAACATCGTGGGCCCGTGCAAGGCATGGTGGCAAAGCTAGGCGATAGGCAAGGAACCGATGACCTCTAAAATATCAAAAGGCCCCACAAAACGAGGTGATAGCTTAGAACCCTTTCCATAACGGATCGGACTCTTATGCGGACGAACTCTCAAGAAGACTTTGTCACCCACTGAGAAGTGATGATCAATCCTCTTGGTGTCTACATACGCCTTTTGGCGTGCTCTGGCCTGCTCAAGACGTTGTCTAATCTGCACAACCTGCTGCTCTAAATCCTGAAGGTAGGCTGGTCCTAGAATAATCCTGTCATCTAGTCTATCCCAACTCAAAGGTGTCCTGCAAGGTCGTCCATACAAAGCCTGGTAAGGAGCCATACCAATGGAACTATGATAGCTGTTGTTGTAGGCAAACTCAACTAAATGCAAATAATCTTCCCATTTCTTTTGTTGATCCATGACATACATTCTCAACATGTCCTCTAACACCTGATTAACCCTCTCTATCTACCCATCTGTCTCTGGGTGATAAGCTAAACTGAAATTGATCTGAGTACCCAGAGCGGCCTGAAAAGAAGTCCAGAATACTGAAGTGTAGATAGTATCCCTGTCATTAATGATGGTCTTGAATCCCATGCAACCTAACAATGTCCTCCATAAATACCTTGGCAATGGCCTGTGCATTATAGGTGACCTTGGTTGGCAAAAATGCGCAACCTTAGTCAACTTATCCATGGTGACCATAATGGCGTCATGACGATAAGAAGACATAGGGAGTCCGACTATGAAATCCATGGAAATCACATCCCATTTCCACTCGGGAATATCATGGGGGTGTAAAAGTCCTACGGGATGAGAATGCTCTGCCTTGACCCTCTGGCACTCAAGGCAACGTGCAACAAAATATGCTATGTCTCGTCAAATACCTGGCCAATAATATAACTCTCTCAAATCGGCATGCATTTTCTTCACTCCTGGATGCACCGCATATGGGGCTCGATGAGCCTCTGTGAGGATGAAGCTACGTAGATCACCTGACTTAGGCACGTAGATGCACCTGTGGAATCGAAGCAAACCATCTGTCTCTAAAACACACCCAAAATATCTACCCTCTAAAGAACCTTGAGACTCTAACATCTGTCTAGCTCCCTCATAAAATTTGTCCTCTGGAAGGTGCTCGAGAATCCTACCTCTCAAATCGATAAGTGTCAAAGAAGCAAGCACATGTCGTCGCCTACTAAGTGCATCAGCAACCACATTTTATTTTCCTTTGATATACTAAACCTCCATGTCATACTCACATAGGAACTCCATCCAACGCCTTTAACGAGCATTGAGGTTCGGCTGTGAGAAGATATGCTGCAAACTCTAGTGGTCTATCCTCAAAATGAAAGGCCTACCCAAAAGGAAATGTCACCAACGCACTAGAGCATGTACAACTGCTGCAAGCTCCAAGTCATGAGTAGGATAATTAAGCTCGTAGTCCTTGAGCTTACGAGACTCAAAAGTAATAACCCGACGCTCCTGCATAAGAACTACTCCCAAACCCTCTAGTGATGCATTAGTGCAAACAACAAAATCCTCTATCGGGTTTGGAACTGCTAAGATGGGCACCGTGGTTAACCTTTCCTTAAGCAACTGAAAGGCCTGCTCACACTTCTCTGACCAATCAAACTTCTTCCCTTTCCTCTGAAGAGAAGTGATAGGGTGAGAAATCCTAGAAAAGTCTTGTACGAACCTGCGGTAATACCCTGCCAAACCCATGAAACTCCTCACCTCAGTAACTGATGTGGGTGCTGGCTAGTCCAAGATAGCCTGTATCTTAGAGGGATCTACAGAGATACCCTCGCCTGAAATGATATGACCCAAGTATTGAATCTCTGTTTGAAAGAAGCTGCATTTTTCCAAGTTCCCATATAACTTCTACTCTCGCAAAACCTGAAGTACCTGTCTCAAATGCCCCTCATGCTCCTCCTCGGAACGAGAATAAATCAATATGTCATCAAGGAACACTAGGACAAAGCAATCCAGAAATGTCCTGAATACTCCATTCATGAGGCTCATGAAGACAGCTGGGGCATTGGTCAAACCAAATGGAACCACTGTGAACTCGTAATGCCC
The DNA here is from genome assembly GCA_018340775.1 of Taxus wallichiana var. yunnanensis. Lineage (NCBI taxonomy): Eukaryota > Viridiplantae > Streptophyta > Pinopsida > Cupressales > Taxaceae > Taxus > Taxus wallichiana. The sequence continues at coordinate 689,746,860 of CM031243.1, forward strand.
ATAACGCGTGCGAAATGTTGTCTTATGGATGTCTGCATCTGAAATGTGCAACTGATGATATCCTAACTTGAGATCAATTTTGGAGAAGACTCTCGCTCCCCGCATCTGATCAAACAAGTCATCAATCCTAGGGAGTGGATAACGGTTCTTTATTGTGACTTTGTTGAGCTGCTGAAGTCTACACAAAGTCTGAGAGAACCATCCTTCTTTTCACAAATATGACTGGTGCTCCCCAAGGAGATACACTAGGGCAAATGAGACCCTTATCCAACAACTCCTCTAACTGAATCTTGAGCTCATGAAGCTCTGGGTTCGTCATCCGATAAGGTGCCCTAGAAGCTGGTGCTGATCAGTACTAAATCAATGGTGAAGTCCACCTCTCTGAGGTGGTAACCTGGAAGCTCACTGGAAATACATCTACATACTCCTCAATACCGCATGATCATCTAAGGGTGAATGCTCGGAATGCTCTCGGATCGATCACTGATGGTGATAGCAAACAACTGACACCCCTTACGCATGCTCCGCTTGAGTTGTTTAGCCGATATCATGCGTAAGGAGATAGGTCTCTGCATCCCTGATATCACAACTGCACTCCCAAGATCATCCTGACACTCAATAACCTTATTTCTGCAATCCACCTTAGCTCGATGAGACTCGAGCCAATCCATACCCAAAAATACCTGATAGGAACCTAGAGGGATAACTCGGAGGTCAAGAGTAGTGGAGAAGGCTCCTAAATCAAGTACGCAACTCTCCACATACGAGTCCACGGTGAGTTTGGCCCCAGAGGCCAACTCAACCTGCCAACTATCTGGTTGCCTAGCCACCACTAGCCCACACTGGTCCACTATAGAAGGTGATATAAAGGAATCTGAAGCACCTGAATCAAAAAGTACCGAGCAGAAATACCTGATAGTACTGTCGTCTCAATGACTGTGGCCTAATGCTCACTGGCGGTTGTCAACCGCTGCATATACCCAATGGGCGCGTCCTACATCACCCACCGTCTGCTCGGATCTAGCAGCTCTCTGTGCATCCATGGTATTGGGTTTGTGTGGGCACATGCGCACATAGTGATCTAGAGATCCACAAATAAAACAACCTCCTGTACTCTAGTGTACTGATCCTGCTAGTCCAACCCTAGCAGATGGCGATCCGAGAGCAAGCTAGCTGTGTCTGCTGAGTGCCCTGCCTCCTATCTCTGGCTCCACTAAAACCACCTCTAGAAACACCTCTCTAAAATCCATGTGTCTGCCTAACCCCCTGCTGCGGGTGGCCCTGTTGTTGTGTCTGTCACTGTGGGTGCGGTGGAGCCCTCGTGGCTGCTGGCGGAGGCCAAAATCCTCCTCTAGGGGGTGGTGCAGTACCTCGTGACCTCTGACTCTGGAAGGCCTGTATCCTCTCCTGAAACTTGCTCTTGTTTCTATCACGATGCTCCTGTGCCTTGGTCCTGTTCTCCTCAGCTAAGTAGGCCTTCTCAACGGCCTTCTCAAGTGTGGGAGGAGATAGCATCCTAACTGCTCCTGCTATGTCTGCATTAAGCCCTCGAATAAACTGTTAACCTGTAATTTCTCATCTTGCAGGTAGTCCACATCATGTAGAGATCCAAGAACCCGCTCTCTCATCTTTGCGCTCATTGTGCGGATCCCCTGTCATAAGTCATGAAACTCATCGATCCTCTTCTGCACAAAATGCTCTGACATATAACGAGCCCTGAAACACTCCTCGAACATCTCCCAAGTCACTGTCTCTCGAGTCAGATGGAGCTTTCGCTCCTCATTCCTCCACCAAACGCCTGTTGCGTCTCGAAGGAGGTGTATGGCGAATCTTTCCTTGACATTGCTCTCATAAGAGTGCAAGCCAAAGCAGCTATCCAAACTAAGGAGCCATGACTCGGCCCTAAAGCCATCTCGTAGAGCGGTGTAAGTGGGTGGCTACAAGTGAAGAAGATCCCTAATCACACCGCTGTTCTCGATCCCGGCGATGTAGTCCTCTCTCGCTGCCTCGGTGTATCGTGCTCTGGCGGCTCCGAATGCATGTCCTCGCTTATCGGCTCCTCGTCTCCCAATGGTGCCTCCTCTCTCGTCTCCTGCGGTTGTGGTAGACGTTGCTCCACAACGCCTATCAGCTGGCACAAGGCCTCTAATATCCGAGGCCCAAAATCGGGCGTCGGTGGCTCCTGCGTAGATGCACTACGCCCCATACCTCTAGTTGATCATCCTCGCTTAGGCGCCATCCTGCGCACGAGGTGAGCGAGCAATTTATTAATTTAAAATTTAATGGTAGTGGGTGATTTATTTTAACTGTTTATTTTTATTCATTTAGTTAATTTTGTTTTGTTAAAATTGACATTAACTATTTTAATTAGTTACCCAGTGGTCCGCGAGTGCGAACCCCAAGCTCTGATACCAACTGTAATGCCCATTCCCTGGCAACGACCAAACTCGCACTTACTAAAAAAATTTGGGGAAATTTTTTTTTGAAAGTCTTGAACTAATAGTTTGCATAAACATTCTCATTAAAATATTTGATTCTTAGCGATAACACTTTTAACCAATACGCTAAACATTGATTTCTATTTAATTTAATTTATTTCGCTTCTAATAATTTTCATACATTTTTAACAAAATATAACTCATTGACTAATTCCACCTACATGAGAAAATAACTACCCTTTTTAAATTAAAAATTTCATTCCCCATTCAAAAGTCTAACCCCCACAATATTACTCATTTTCAAAAGTAAGTAGAGTTTTATTTGAACCCTAGGATCAAATGCATCTTGTCCCTAGATTTTTATTAAACCCTAAACTTCCTTATCCCATCTCCTTTCCATCTCTTTCTTTTCATTTTCTTTTCTCATTTGTTTTCTTGTTTCTTCAAGCGGCGAAGAGGAGACAATGGAACCTCCTCTTTGATGAACCACGGATAAATATATATGTGTGTGTGTGTGTGTGTGTGTGTGTTATTATTATTTTATTGATTTTTTTTTATTGTTAAATGTGTGTTTGTTTACATAGGGTTGGGGCGGATCTAGAGAATGCGATTCAGCGGGCGTAAGGCGCGGCCGGATGTGGGGAGGCGCAGCGAGAGGACAAAGGCGGCGATGAGGAGGGGAGGGTGGACAGGGGCGGGAAGGCGTCCAAGGGACTGTGCGGGGTGAGAGGATCCGAGCGCGAGTGGGAAGGTTGGGGCGGATGAGGGGAGCATACGAGGGGTAAGGGGGCGGCGGCCATAGGCCATACGCGGCCCAAGAGAAATGTGTAGGGTTTTGGTGGAGTGGGGGACGGGTATGGAGGACAAAGGTGGGGGAGGGGTCGTCCCTCCCCATTACCTATATATATATATATATATATATATATATATATATATATATATATATATATATATTTTTTTTTTTTTTTTTTTTTGACATGACGGAGGCGATGTGGGTGGGGGCCAAACCCCCCACCACTTCATATTATTATTATTTCTTTTATATATATATATAATTTTCATTTTAAATTTGTTAGGTATACAATATATATATAATTCTGAAATAACATTTCCTATAGAGAATGTATAAAAAAAAAAGAAGCATATAAAAAACATACACACACACACACACACACACACACACACACACACACACACACACACACACACATATATGAAGATTTAATGTGATATCCTTTGTATATAAAAAAAAATTGACAAAAAAAAAAAAAAAAAAACAAGAGAGCTATCACATTTTTAAGTTCAATCTCCTTTGCACAAAATTAACAAAAGGATTCCTAAAACTATGTTAATATAAAAGGAAAAGTGCATTTTACAAATAAGAGAGTTTCTTCCAAAGTTAAAACAAGACTTCTTCTTATAACCAAGTAGATTTCCTTTCAAATTTAATGCAAAAATCATTTCAAGATTACACACATGTAGAATTCCTTAACAAGTAATAAGTCATGTTTGTCAATAAAATATGGGAGATACATTAAGTTACAATAAATGAGAATTTTGATTCAACACTTCTCTTACACAAGCTTAGCCTACAAGGGTGTTGCACAGCTATTTTCCAACTATGCAAACAACCAAAAATATTCATTACAAGTTTCTTACAAGTTGAGAGAGAGATTTCTCATTTTAATCACCATATCTCAAATTTACATGTGAATGCAAGATTTACAAAATGGAGAATTTACAAGGAGATGAAACTATTCTCATAACCATATCCAAAGGAGTCTCAATACAATAGAGTTTTCATAAGGAGAGAAAAGAACAAAAGAGCCCAAGAGTCCACCCACTCCAACTTGAGAGCCAACTTCCATGTCTTCCCAAAACCATGCAAGGAGAAAGAAAAGAGCTTGTTTGCCACCCAACCATAGGCATCATCACATGCCTCTCCCAAGGTTGGGATGCATGCTAGCCTCCCCCAAGCCCATGGGAAAGAGGATAACTAACCAAAACTTGCACAAGATGGAGGGTAAACCAACAATGATACAAGCACACACACAAAAAGAAGTTCACAACAACACAAGACTCCAATTTACAAGGAGGAGAACCCATGTTCATCCTCAAAAATGGGGAAGAGAGGAGAAAGTTCTCCAAAATTATACATCAAAATTATTTGCACAAAATACACTTCTCCATATCCTCCTTATTGCTCCTAATTCAATCCAAGACCCTCCTTATTCCTCCTCCCTTTCTCCAAGTCCTTCTTGGAAGGATTTTCAAACCCCAAAGGGGTTTCCTTACAAGAATGGGGAAGGAGATTCAAACCAAATGAATCAACTTCCCCACCTCAACCATTTGAGGGGAAAAATAATAAGACCCTACAAGGCTTGTCCATCAAGCCTTGAGGATTGAGAGGAAAATTCCCTCTCTCTTCCCCCACACTCCAAAACTCCATCATGCCATATGATGGAGGGAGTTAAAGAAACACAAGCAAGCAACCAAAATCCACATACAACAAATAACAATTTTAGGCAACCAATCTAAAGAACTAAAAGGCAACAACACAACAAAAGACATGAGAGCCTACCTCAAGGAAAGCTCTCCAAAAAGCTTTCCAACTTCAAGTTTTTCCACTCTTGACTCCAAGCAAATCCCAAGCTCCAAATCACCCAAGCATCCAAGCAAGAAATTCCAAAGAAAAAGTCCCTTTCATTTCCCATGAATGAGAATTTGAAGAGGAGCAAAACAAGCATCCTCACAAATGAGGGGGTGACATGTGTCACCCCTCTCCCTCATCAAGGTCAAAGATGCCAAAACAAAAGAGAGAAAGGGTAAAATTAACTTTTTGCCCTCTTCTCCCAAATTCCCTTAAATGTTAGCAAGACAAAACAAGTGGAACTTTAGATAAACACACAAACCACATCCCTTACATGGATGTGACCATTCAAGAGGTAAAAGGGAGGAAAACTCCCTCTAGCCTCAAAAATAAGCCCCCTACCCATTAGGTAGGGTCCAAGGGCTCATTTTTGTGTTAAAGGGGACTCCCAAGCTACAAAGAGGTCCCCAAAAATGCCCAAAATAACCCAATTTCGGGTTTTACATTTTTGGCACAAGGGTAGAGGGTGTGGGGACCACCCAGGGTCTCACATGTGACCCTAAACCCTTGTGATTAAGTGACACATAAAACAAAATCTAAAATTTAAAAGAAAGTGGGATTATTAACTCCCAAAGTAAGTTTACAACTTCACTAGCAACCCTAGACAAAATTAATAATTCAAAGCACAATACATTACAAGAATTGGGGTCACTCATAGTGCCCCAAAATTAATAATCTCCTATATTAAGGCTTCACACAATGAACATGGCTAGGACTCGGCCGTAAGGGGCTGCCAGTGCAAGATTGAGTAGTTTGGCCCGAATCCCACGTTCTCCGTAAAACTGCTGTCACTGCACACTCATTGCACACATTAACCGCACTTTGTCCGATCAATATAATTCAATGACATAGTAAGATATCAATGCATTCTAAACTAACCTTACATCCTACATGAAAATAAGATGCGACAACGTGCACAATTATATTCCATATTCCAAAAGTTAAACAAGATGATAAAGTGACATATAATCCCACCATGCAACAACTATCCATCAATATAATTAGGTTCCAAACACATCATCATATTCATTAGTTTCCATGACATAACAAGAAAAATGCAACAATATAGAAATTAAGCTAAGTTGGCGCTATACGCCTACATGTCCACCCCTGTCTAATAAGATCAAATATCTAAATATAAGGTCCAAGATATAACCAATCACTGTCAAAACATGTTTATGAGCAAAGAAACAACAAGCTCGAGTTATAAAAAGTGTGGGCACTACACACCCTAACAAGTATTCTAGATGTAACCCCACATTTTTTCAAGTTTTTCATGTGCCCAAGATCTCGCAAGAAGAAGAATTTTAAATGGTTCTCCAAATTCAAATTTTCCCACCATGTCTTCACATGCCCCAACTCTTCTTTAAAGCAAGTAGTAAAAGAGAATTAGATAATTCTTTTCAAATGACACTTCACGTTGTCAAATGCGCCCATGTTACCTGGGGAATAGTCAACTATCTTCTAAAAGCTTCCACACAAATCCCTCTCTACAAATACTCGCACAAACAAGATCTACATACTCCAACCACTACATAGAAAGCCCCCAACCTCTCGCTCAAGCGATATTTCTAGCTCAACAAGTGCACATGTAGTTGTTGCTCAAATGACATATCGAGAACAATTCAACTCAATAAGCGATCGCCGCAAGGACATCATCAATAGAGGTGCAAATAAACAAATAAAGATGGGGGATCATGGTACCACTCAATGTTTAGCTGTCGGACCAGGATGGATGGATGATCAACCCCCCTGCTGATGAGCCTCGCACACTTGGCTTCTTTCGCCAAGAGATGATCCACCTCCACCTCCAAGCATTGTTGCTCCATGTGCTTAATAGTGTCTCCTTTTAATGTATTTTGTGATTTTGTTCGCCCTCGTGGTCATTTCTTGTTGCCTTCGTGGCTCTTTTGTTGCATGCGTGGCGGTTGTATTGCCCTTTAGGCCTCGTTCTTTTTGGGTCGTGTCCTTTGTTGGCTGCCCCCTTACTATGTAACACTTTGTATTATTATGTTTATAATATAAAGATTGTTCCAATAGTAAAGATGGAAAAAGAAAAGAGAGGAAATATGGAACAAGAAAAGGAAAGAAAAATGATTTAGTGTAAGGGGGTGTATTGAATTTTTGCAAAAGTAAAATATAAGTGGTTGTGATTAAGGGGACTCTTAGAATTTGTAATCCCAACCACTATCATTTATTGTGGAACCTTCCAATTTGTCCAATCCATTCTCTCATTTGAATATTTGTACAATTACAAATTGTAAAGTATAGGCCCTTATTTTTCCATATATTTTAGAAACTTCATTTATTGTAGCAACAATTATCTAATCACCCCTGTAATGTAACTTTCTCATTTAAATATTTGTACAATTACATATGGCAAAATATGGACCTTTATTTCTCCATATATTTTAGAAACTTTATTTATTATAGCGACAATTATCTAATCACCCATATAATGTAACTTTCTTATTTAAATATTTGTACAAGTACATATGGCAAAATATGAACCCTTATTTCTCCATATATTTACAAACTTCATTTATTATAGCCACCAATTATTTAACCCACTCCATCTAACCTAACTTTCCCAAAGTATACTTGGACCTTAGTTTCCCCATATATTTTGCAAACATCAAGGTTTCGCATTTAGTGAAGCTAGTGAAAGGCAAGCAGCGTCACCCTTGTAAATTCTTGATATAAGTCGGTTGTTTGTAGACATTTTGTTATATGAAGGCAGTTCAGCGCGAAACTCCACCAATTTTCTTATTTAAAGTAAAAAAACTCAATTCAATTTGAATATCAAGTTGTTTATGTATTTATTTTGTTGCGTCTCATTTCCAACAAGCATAGATTCGGTGTGTCTTATTGAAATTTTTGTTACAGGTTGGTTGAATGCCAAAAAGAATGGCATGTTCAGAGAGAAGCGAATCCCCGAGGAAATTATCAGCAACGAACATGGACGATGATGATGAACAAGGCTTGAAGTGGGCAGCCATTGAAAAGCTTCCAACGTATGACAAGTTGAGAACCAGTCTCATGGTTGAGAGTTTAATTAAAGGAGGAGGTGGAGATAATAGAAAATTCAAGGAAGTTGATGTTGGGAACATGAGATTGATGGAAAAACAGAATTTTGTGGAGAGCCTCTTCAAGGAGGTTGTAGAAGATAATGAAAAGCTTTTGAGGAAAATCAGAGCTCGTCTTCATAGGTAAGAGCTGGCATACCTTCCCCCAAAAAATCTCAAATATTATTTTTAAGACAAATAGTGTCCACAAAGAATATATATACAATTTAATTGATAATATAGGTTGTCAAAATTATGGTGGATAAAATTTAACCAGTGTAAATCTACTGTTTAAGTTTTTTTTAAATGGTAATATAGAGCTATTAATTGCAAAAGACAGCTACATATGTAAAAATGATCCAGAGAAACAAATTCCTGTACCAAATTCCAGGCCTGGGTGAGTTGCTGGTACTATAACTGTCTAGAGACCATCGATTTCGAGGCCTGTTACTGTAACCGTCCAGAGAACATTGTGCACTGTTGGTACTACTGTTCTCTGCTAGTTAATTGGAAAAGAATATCTACTCTTACCTTCTATAGGCACTTCACAGTATTTTCTCTTAAACAATGTAAAATGTCATTTCGTCTCATCTTGCATGAGTAATTGTGGAAAATGGAGGACGGCCAGATACCCTTTTAATGGTTACAATAATTTAATGCATTCAATTCTCCACTTATCCATTTTGCCAGTTATGGCTTGGCCCCTGGTTCGGGGATTCAATACCCAATTGGAAGGGGTTGACTAGGGAGCGAGTTAAGCGCATAAATACCTTAAAGACCCTCTCCTTTTTTTTTCCACGCCATTATCTGGATGCAACTGCCTTCAATCCATTTTATGTTGCCAACATTTTGGGTCTAACTTTTAAATTCCGCACTTTAGGCTACCTCCACCATTATGCACTTTATGCTGGACCCTTGCATTGTGCACTGTAAAAGAGCTGCTACAACGAGTTCACATAAGGGTGTCCTGTGTTCTGGAACACATTTTAAGGACAGACTATGAAGTCTGAAGTAATTGTGTAGGTTATGTTAATTTCAGTCATATGCCGCAATGTAAACTGTAAAGGTATATTTTTATGTCCAGGCTTAGCCAGGCTTGAAATATATGGCCCGATTGTGGGGAGAATATTTTCTGCCCCTTGGGTTTTCAACCTCTATTGTAGTTTTATCTGTCATGCTCTGAGTTCTTCATCGTCGTCCAACAGTTGGAATGAGATTGTTATATCCCTTCGTTGTCAGCATTGGGGGCCTCATTCTTGCCTACCTTCAAGGACTCGAGAGTCAGTGGCTACTCAAAGATAAGCATCTATATTTTGTTGCATTCCCAAACACCTCCAATCAAATGAAATAAGCCCACTCCTCATTAGTAAGAGATGTATTACATACTAAGAGCGGGCTAGTCTTCTAGCCAATGAAACTGTTACTATAGGGATGTTTGCCAACAACTCTAGTGCAATACATGTGCTCTTTGAGTCGCTCTTGGTGTGTTTGTAACTTTTCACTAGCTCTATTGGATTTCTACTTGGATCCTCTCTCCTTTTCTTGTGTAGTGCCTCTTTTCAAGGCTATTATATCTTCTTGAGGTATCTTCCTTGTGCAATGACATATCTTTCTTTTTCCCTTCTCCTTTTTCCTTTGGTTGCTTCATGTTGATCTTTCCATTTGTTGTGTCTTCAACCGACAAATGTTGTTTCATAGTGATATCACCCTTTTGCTTTGTTTTCTTTAATCCCCCAACTCTAGGGTCCTTTGTTGGAAGGGGAGTTATTTATGTTACTTCAATCATTCATTGATGGCATGTCAACTCCTGCAGAAGCAATCTTCAAACACCATAAAATGGCAACGGGTTAGGATTCATCTTTTTATGCATGTAGGCTACAACCCACATTTTATCAATAGAATATTTAACATATCTGTCATAAGAATCCATTCATCAAATCCACAAGGAAAAGCTTAAACCTTCACTTGAGGGCTAGGTCAATGATGTTTTCTGGTGCCCAGTGTTTGTCTCAGTGTGGACTTCTTTCCAAATCAAATTTACAAGTTAATTGAGCAGGATGGTGGAGATCAAATAGGGCGCGGGACTGGGTACAAGGAAAGCGCTGGTCAAAGGTGTCTCTATGTCAACCAAGCGTTAAACCTCCACTTGAGAGGCTACAATAAGTCAAAAAATTGTAAGTTCCTTGCCAGTTGGATAAAATGTGGTTTCATTATAATCTGTGAAGGAGGTGGTGGTAGTTCTAATGGTTAGTTCTGATGAATTCATTTTTTCTATTGTTGTGCACCCGACCACCCCCATCGCCCTTCTGTGCAATCTTTAACCTTGGTGAGTGCTTTGAGAGCAAGTTTTGTCCACTAGTTGGACTTCCCCACATCTGTACACCATGGAATTTTTACTTCATGACAGCTCAAGAACAAACCTGTCTAGCAAAATTATGGTAAATAAGAGCTGACAAAACATGCAGGATCAGTTCACCTAACATGCTTTGTGTTTGAGAGATATAGTGGTTTCATAATCCAGATTCCATATGATTAGAGAGCAACTTCTGAGAAGAACTATGTAGGATGCTGTGTGTTTCCATAATCTTTGGAAAAGACTCAGGTTGTTTGGATGTTTCTTGCAGGATGATTTGTGATAGTGGTGGCTGTGGGTTAGCTTTGATAATTTTATTCAATTTCTGTTCTTATGCACCTTATTGGTTTTGTGCCTATACAAACCCTTAGATTATCCATTACATGTGGTTTTTCCCAAGTTGTACAGTTTATGTTATATCCAGTATATATGGTCTCAGAAAATAAAAGTTATGTACCTTACTAGTCATACGTGTGGTCCTTGAACATAGTGATAGTAGATTATCCCGTGGACCAGTACACAAAATTATAACGTTTCAAAAATACAAATGTATTTCAAGATGATAATGTACTCATGGTTAGCTTTAAAGAGTATAATCTTGCGGATTACTATTTATCAATCTGTATATTCAACTAACTTCTTCTTTCAACTTCACCAAATCTTTTTGATTACCCAATGTCTTTCGTGATTTACAGAGTAGGGATTAACCTGCCGACTGTTGAAGTTCGTTTTGAAAATTTGACAGTAGATGCAAAGTGCTTAGTTGGTGGAAGATCCCTCCCTACACTTTGGAACTCGGCCAGAAACTTCATAGAGGTAAGCTGGGCGTTATTAAAGGTCGGCTCTTCTTAGATGGTAAGCACGATGACCCATCTCTAACTGTTGTGTCAAAATAAGAAGAAATTCGATATTTTATGAAACAGTTCCGTCAAGGGGAGTAAGATATGGAAAGACAAACCATTTATCTAGAGTGGATTCTATATAGGTCCGTTGAGAATGTACTTGAATGCGAAAGATATAATATTCAAATAAAAATAGTTAAACAGATGCATAAGCTTTTTTATTTTACAGGGTTTTGCAGTGAAGTCCTATATTCTTTGAGTCAAAAGTTTTCTAATTGTTCATACTTGTTAGAGACAACTTGGTGATTATCTTGTTTTGAGAACAAAATATCTTTAGGTAGTGTCCTTCTTCTATGTTTGTAAACGCAAGCATCTCACAAGTTTCTAATCCATAATTTTATAAGAGGCCAACAAGTTTAAGATTAACTGGACTGACCTATGAATGGATTGCAGGCCTTGATGGACATCGTTGGATTGTCATCCATGAAGAAGACTAAACTTGCAATCCTGAAGGATGTTAGTGGAATTCTAAAGCCATCTCGGTATAAAGAATTTTCGAGAATGCTGTCCGAAGTTGTACCATAAGTTTAGGATTATATGAAATGCTCCATAATTATAACCAATTTGGAAATGTCTGTTACAGAATGACCTTGCTATTAGGCCCACCTGGATCAGGAAAGACTACTTTACTTTTAGCTTTGGCTGGAAGATTGGATAAGGACTTGAAGGTCAAAAGCTGGTGCTTTCACTTTCACAATCATTAGATTTTAGCATACTTTTTTTTTTGCTGCTTATAATTTCAATTACAGGTAAATGGTAGTATAACTTACAATGGCCATTCACTGGAGGAGTTTATCCCTCAGAAGACATCTGCCTATATAAGCCAGAATGACCTGCATGTAGGGGTGATGACTGTTCGAGAGACACTGAATTTCTCTGCAAGATGTCAAGGCGTTGGTGGCAGATATGGTAAGAAATTATCCCTGAGGAGTGCATGAAGATAGACCCTAAATGTCGGAAATCAAAGCACGCAACTGTTTATTCTAGATATAATATTTGCAATCCTAGACATATAATCTTTTTGAAACTGTACATGTTCTGTGACAGTTGCAAGTGATATTTATCTCTGTAATAATTTTTCTTGTATTTGAAATTGGGAACAGAGCTGCTTTCGGAAGTTTGTAATAGGGAGAAAGATGCTGGAATTTTTCCGGATGCAGAAGTAGACCTATTCATGAAAGTAGGTTTTTTTCTGTTCTTTATCCGTCTTTTCCATGCATTGATCACGTACCATAGATCAAATTGAATGTACTAGAATTTACGTGTGCTATGAATATGATAGTTTCTTGTATAGCTGTATAAAAATTGCTAGACAACTATTTTCTAGTGATGTTAGGCAGACAGGTAGAAAAAAGTTTTCTGAGGCTGACAGAGATATTTTGAAATGAAAGATAAATTTCATGTCTCCTTATTTTGTTTAGGGAAGCTTAATGTTGATGTTACATCAGGAGAGGCCCACCTTATTGATATGAACTTTGTTAATCTACATTGCGGTTGCAGGCAACGGCCATGGGAGGCATCCAAAATAGCCTTCAGACGGAATATGCTCTGAAGGTGAGTGAACTTGTAACCATCAACTTACATTGCTGAAAAAAGAAATACCCATTATGAAATTTATTTGCAAGATCAAAGTAATTAATAAGTTTGATAAGACCTTCCTGTTGGAGTTTTGAAATTTATTTGCTAGAATAAAGTAATTAGGAAGTTTGATATGGTCTTCCTGTTGGAGCATTGAGAAGTCCAACACGAAACCATATTGGAATGATGAAGCTCGTAGAAATTCATTCTTGATAGCTCATTGGAAGTGCACTGAGTGCTCCTCTTTTCTATCCTGAGCTGGCTGTATTTTAGCAGTCCCATTGACCTGTTTTTGTCATTTGTGGGCATTTTCAAGACTGCTCTGATATTATTTATTCCTAATATAAGACTCAGTTTGCTGAAAAAAATATAGGACTTCCTTAGCTAATTCAAATTTGGAAACAGATTCTTGGTTTGGATATCTGTGCAGATACAATTGTAGGAGATGAAATGCATACGGGAATTTCAGGTGGACAGAAGAAACGTGTTACAACTGGTATGTAAATCAAACAGTGCATTAACTATTGATTTTCCCATATCTTTCTAGTGTTTCAGACTGCAAGATTTTGAAATAATTTTTTGTCTCTGTAGGTGAGATGATTGTTGGGCCAACAACTACTCTTTTCATGGATGAAATTTCCACAGGCCTGGACAGTTCTACAACCTATCAAATTGTTAAATGCTTGCAACAATTTTGTTCCCATGGATGCAACTATTCTCATGTCTTTACTTCAGCCTGCACCAGAAACATATGAATTATTTGATGACATAATACTCCTTTCAGAAGGACAAGTTGTCTACCAGGGACCAAGAGAACATGTGCTTGAATTTTTGAAAGCTGTGGATTCAAATGCCCTGAGAGAAAGGGTGTTGCAGATTTCTTACAGGAGGTATATTTGGAACCTCTGCATAATCAATTTTAACTTAGTTCTGTCCAGATTGGAGTTTTTTTTTGTAAGTATAGAATGGTTAGCTGCAAAATTCTAATTTTACCCAATGTGGCTTATCCTTTTTGATTTTATATCTACATGGTAATCTAAATATTTGGAAAATGGTGAAAATAAATACATCGAGTTTTCCCTGTCCTCCATGCTATTTCTCTTTAAATCGGTCTTGACCTTTTCTTTGAATATGGGATCTTTACCTGAATGACTAAATTTTCTTTGGCAAAATGGCAACACACTAAACACACATATTCCTTGGGTGAGATTTGCAGGTAACTTCAATGAAGGACCAAGAGCAATATTGGGCTGACAGGACAATACCATATCGCTATATCTCCGTGAAGGAATTTGCTGATATGTACAAGAGGTTTCATGGAGGCACAAGACTCTCCATTGAATTATCACACCAAATGACAAGCTTACTAGCCACAAAGCATCTTTGGTATTGAGTAAATACTCAGTCCCCAAAATGGAGATCTTCAAGGCCTGCTTTGATAAAGAATGGCTTCTTCTCAAACGCAATTCCTTCATTTACATATTCAAGACTGTACAAGTAAGCCTTTATGCAATGAGAAGCTATGTCCAATAATGAATCATCCTTGTTGTAAATAGGCCTAAAGGAAGTTGTTGGTTATGCAGATTATATTTGTAGCATTTGTAGTATCTACAGTGTTCTTTAGAACACAAATGCACCAAAGAAATGAGGAGGATGCAAATTTATATCTTGGAGCCCTCTTTTTCTCCTGATTACAAACATGTTCAATGGCATGTTGCTGAGCTACATTTCACACTTGCCAGGCTACCTGTATTTTTAAACAGCGAGACCTTTTGCTATATCCTGCATGGGCTTTCTCTCTTCCCTCCTTGTTGCTGGGTATTCCAATCTCACTTCTGGAGTCAGCTGTTTGGGTGGTCGTGACTTACTATGGAATAGGATTTGCTCCTGAAGCTGCCAGGTAGGCCTGGAGATTGCATTAAGATTGAGAGCTGATGCATTCATGAACCATTTTCTAATTTCATTTTGCTTTCAGAATATCTTCTTAGATTAAAGTTTTCAGATAATACAGAAATTGCCATGAGAACAGCCCAATGGATTTAAGAGAATTTTAAATTTTGATCACAATGAAGCTTACATGGGTTAGGTGCACAGAATTCTTTGGCTTACTGCCAAGGACTGAGGTACGTTTTCCATTCCGCAAATTTCCGGGGCATTACTCTCATGCCTTATTTATTGGTATCTATTAGGATTTGGAACTTGAATGGCTAGAGGTTTGAGACTTTTTGCACCATCATAAGCACCCAAAAATTTTAGGATTTTGATTACTATGAATAGATTTAATCATTTCACATTTAATTCAATGGCTTACTCTAATAATTACATCTTGTGTTTTGTTTATATAACTTATTGAACGTTGATTAATTAGAACATCATAAAAATTAAATAAGTTAATCCCCAGATCTAACCTCAAAAATAAATTAGGATTTATTATGAATAGATCTGTCTTTGATAATGCAGGTTTTTCCGGCAATTCCTTATACTATTTCTTGTACATCAGATGTCATCTTCTCTGTTCAGATTTTTAGCAGGACTTTGTAGAACAATGACAGTAGCCAATACTGCAGGAGCACTTTCTCTGGTTGTTTTTTTCATGCTTGGAGGATTCATTATTCCAAAAGGTCTGTCATCCATCTTAGTCATTCTTCATGGTGTTCAAATTATAGGAATCTGTTTGATCTCACCTACTTCAACATTTTATTTTCTTCACAGATAGCATTCCCAAATGGTGGATATGGGGTTATTGGTGCTCACCATTATTGTATGGACAAAATGCCATTGTTTTGAATGAGATGCTTGATCCCAGATGGAATAAAGTAAGGCTTAATCCATAAGAACTAATGGCATGCAATATAAACGTTGTAGCAATTTGCAAAATTAGCCATACAGAATCTTACATTTCTTTTAGAGCTTGGATGAATGAACCTCTTCAAAGGATGGATTAACTACTTGGTTTCTTTCTGAAATAAGTTTCTTGATTTTGGATCTATATTGCACTGGAGAGTACAGATGGTTCAGCAAACTTGGCTCTTGGTGTACTTGAGAGGCGTAACATCAACCCAGAAGGATACTGGTATTGGATAGGAGCTGCTGCTTTATTGGGGTTTTCAGTGCTCTTCAACTTTCTATTCACAATGTCCCTTGCATATCTAAACCGTAAGTTTTCTCCAATCTTAAACTCATTCACCACCTTCATTCATTTGAAAAATGTTCCCTTTCAACATACTGAAAATGATCTTCATCCTGAGAAGCTCTGGGAAGCATGGGGCTGTAATATCAGAAGAAAAGCTGGCAGAACAGCAATGCATTGAGTCTGAAAATATCTACAGAGGATCAAGATCCCCAGCTCCTTCCATCGAGATCTAAAAGAGGATCCTTTAAACATTTGTCCTCCAAAGATGGAAAAAATACAGGTAAGAATGCTTTTTCTTACTTTAAGAATGTAAATATTCTTCCCTGTGAAACTTAAAGCAAAAGATATGTAATGGCATAAATCTTTTGAATCTATAGGGAATTAGAAGAGGAAAAACAGTAACAAGGAATGCTTATTTCTAGATGAAAATCTTCTGGTAGGAGAGAATAGGTAAATGAATTTTCCATGGTTACTAAAATCTTGCTTATCATAATCTTCTGCATTTGTTGGTTATGCAGTAGAAATGCAGACGCAATGCATGAACAGAATATCAATGAGACATGAACAGATTTATACGGAGCCAGCAACTGTTGTTTTGCCAAAGCGAGGGATGATTCTTCCATTCACACCATTGGCAATGTCTTTTGATAATGTGAACTACTTTGTTGACATGCCCCGGTATGATTCATGTTGAACTCTAAGCCCACTGAATAGGTTGATAGCTGTTAGTATTTTAGTTCTCTGCTTTTTTTGATGAAATATTGGCTATATTACTATAAATAAAA
This sequence comes from Taxus wallichiana var. yunnanensis, assembly GCA_018340775.1. Classification (NCBI taxonomy): domain Eukaryota; kingdom Viridiplantae; phylum Streptophyta; class Pinopsida; order Cupressales; family Taxaceae; genus Taxus; species Taxus wallichiana. Next base: position 689,763,764 of record CM031243.1, read on the forward strand.
TAGTACAACTTTTCCTTCACAAAAAACAGGCAGTATGGAAGCATGCCTCAAGCCAGTGAAGGCACAGACTACAATAAACAAAGAATGCAACCAACCTGCACTTTGAAATTACACATTTTCTAGAATTTAATGTGTACTCTACCCCAAAATATTTTGAAATTTCTAGTAGGTAAGAAAGTGTTGAACAGATTAAATTTCAAAGAATGCATTGCATCCACAAAATATTGAAATTTGTATGTTGAAATTCAGGATGTCTTGAGAACAATATCTGACATATTTAAAGGAGATCACAGAAAGAGACTTGATTGAACTGTTCATTTACATCAATGAATATTACCTAATGGATTTTTTAAGCATCTCTGATTTTGATTCCAAGTTTTGGCATTGAACTTTCTGCAGGAAATGAAAGAACAGGGAGTTACAGAGGATAGACTTCAACTACTACGTGATGTGACTGGGGCATTTAGGCCAGGATTTCTCACTGCTTTGATGGGGGTCAGTGGGGCTGGAAAGACAACACTCATGGATGTATTGGCTGGAAGGAAAACTGGTGGATATATTGAAGGGGATATCAAAATCTCTGGATTTCCCAAAAAGCAAGAAACATTTGCTCGAATCTCTGGTTATTGTGAGCAGAATGACATACATTCTCCACAAGTAACAGTGAGAGAGTCCTTAATATATTCTGCATTTCTTCGTCTTCCAAAAGAGATTGATATAGCAAAACCAAATTGTAAGTCCAAAGTTAATTTTCTTGGATAATATTTTTCATCTGTACTTGATTTGGTAGGTCATGCCATTTGATTTCTTTGCCAAATTTATTGCTGTTTGAACTAATTTGAACCACCATAGGCCTTTGTGGATGAGGTTATGGAACTTGTAGAGCTGGATAATTTAAGGGATGGACTGGTAGGCCTGCCTGGTGTGACTGGTTTGTCAACAGAACAAAGAAAACGGTTAACAATTGCTGTGGAGCTTGTTGCAAATCCATCTATTATTTTCATGGATGAACCAACTTCTGGACTAGATGCCAGAGCAGCAGCTATTGTCATGAGAACTGTACGCAATACAGTTGATACAGGAAGAACTGTTGTCTGTACCATCCACCAACCTAGCATTGACATTTTTGAAGCTTTTGATGAGGTAAATAATGCCTGAATATAGTTGCATTTAAGGTTTCTGCTTGTTCAATAGATTTTGCATTAATATCTGACTGGACTTCTGGTGCAGCTGCTCCTAATGAAAAGAGGTGGCCAAGTCATTTATGCAGGACCCTTAGGTCAAAACTCTCACAAGGTGGTTGAGTATTTTGAGGTAAGTTCAGTGTTTGAAGAGGATAAGTTAAGAAGAGATTAAATGAATTAAATTTAGGATGAAGAAAAACAAATAACTCTTAATTTTGGGTATATTTAGACAAATATTGAACTTCACAGGATTTAGCCCTCAAGAGTCTCTTATCAATATGCTATATTACAGGCTATTCCTGGAGTGCCAAAGATAAAGGATAAATATAATCCTGCTACATGGATGCTAGAAGTGAGCTCTAATGCTTGTTGAACTTCGCCAGGGAATAGACTTTGCAGAACACTACAAGAACTCATCTCTCAAGTCAGTACCAATCAGTTAAAATCCCCTAGTATCTATCTAAGCTGTTTGTTTTTCCTAATTACTCACATTGACCACGGGAAATCTTCATGATGCAGGAGGAATAAAGCATTAGTGAAAGAGCTCAGTACTCCAGCTTCTGGAGCAGAAGATCTTTATTTTCCAACCCAATATTCACAATCATTCTTTGGACAGTTCAAATCCTGCCTGTGGAAGCAAAGGTGGACATACTGGAGAAGTCCAGACTACAATAGCATCAGAATGCTATCAACTATTATCACTGGTGGGATATTTGGATCTGTATTTTGGAACATTGGCAGAAAAGGTATGTGCACCAGTTATACAACATATAGGGACAGATTGCAGTGTCAGATTATATTTTATGGAAAAAGTGTTCAACCTACCCATGAATTTCAGGAAATATTAACAAATGGTGTGTTTGCATGTCAGGGATAACAATGGAGATCTCTTTAATATCATAGGGGGCATGTATTCAGCAGTGTTGTTTGTAGGAATAGGCAATTGTCAAACAGTGCAGCCTGTGGTTGCGATTGAGAGAACAGTTTTCTATAGAGAAAGGGCTGCAGGAATGTATTCTGCAATGCCCTATGCTTTGGCACAGGCATGTAGTTTTTCTTTTTAAATCTTCTTTTCATATTGGTTTCAAAGCACTTGCTCCACATTCCTCTTTTTTCAAATCTTTCACACATGAGCAACATATGGAATCACTAATACTACTTATCTTGGCTGAACAGGTGGCCATTGAGATACCATACATATTTGTCCAAACAATTGTTTATGTCATTATTGTCTACAGCATGCTTGGTTTTGAATGGATGGCTCCAAGTTCTTCTGGTTTTTTTGTTCATCTTTTTTTCACCTTTCTCTATTTTACCTATTATGGGATGATGGCAGTCTCCGTCACACCAAACCATCAAATAGCTGCAATTTTGGCTGCAGCATTCTATTCTCTATTCACTCTGTTTTCAGGATTTTACATTCCTAGACAGGTAAGCAAAAATATCATCACCAGATTTTACTTCACTTTTTTTGTTGGTTTCTCTAGAAGATTAAAATGCTAAAAACAATGAAAAACAATGCACAGCTCTTATTCTCATTGGGATGTGAATTTGCATGCTATGGTACTTTTTGTGACATCTCTAGAATTTTTAGGAAACATATGCTTTCTATTAATTAAAAGGAATAGATTATATAGCACATCTATTTAATTTGTTTAAGAACATTGACTCCCACCAAGGAAAATAAATTGATTTCTCTATACTGATGCAGAAAATCCCAAAATGGTGGATTTGGTATTACTGGATCTGCCCAGTAGCATGGACAGTTTATGGACTCATTGTTTCACAGTTGGAGACATCACTGACCTGATAGAAGTAGATGGAAAGAAGCCAGGAATGCCACTAAATCAGTATCTGGAAGAACATTTTGGATTCACTAGTGATTTCATGGGTCCTGTTTCTGTAGTGATTGTGTGCTTTGCACTTTTCTTCGCAATTGTGTTTGGCTTCTGTATCAAGGTGTTGAATTTCCAGCAACGATAAAGGGCCTGGTTAAAACTTTTATCATGATCTCCGTTTCCATTTCTGCAATAACATGAATATAGAGATATGTCAATAGATGGGTAATCTTGCAGAGAAGGGTGTACTACAATCCAAGAGATGTAGTTAATTATGCATTCTTTAGCCATTATGGCAGAGTAGATACTATTACAGCTTCCATCAATCATGTGTTACCATATGGAAGTATTTCATTTTGTATTTTCTGGCAATATGCTATTACACCTTCCATGAAGTTTGAAGAATGAATATCAAAATATACAAAGATGTCATACAACAAAATACCCACTATGTTCTATAATCTAGTGTTGCTAAATACATTGATTAGGTATATTATCTCAAACATAATAAATCAATAATTTCAAATAGGTCAATCAAAAGGAATTCGATAATACTGTGCATATGAGATTTGTAAAAAAGAAATCACAATCTCGTCTCCTTTTTAAAAAAAAAAAAACAGTTGGTTTTGCCTATAAATCACAAAAAATCAAAATGTCAAAATCTTCAAAAACATGACATGACAATATTTTCATAACAGTGCTAATATAATGTTACTTTTTATTTATAATCGACTTACAATTTGAATATGAATATTAGATCGACTTATGTCTTATACAGAATAAATCATTATGTTTACAACTTAAATATGAATATTAGATCGACGTATGATTTATTCCAGAATAAATCTTTATGTTTTATTTTATATGTTGTAATGCCCCCTCGTTTTCAGACATTGAGCCACCTTTGTCAGGGGTGGCACGTGGAGGGGCATACGACCTATCTTTTCATTGCATTATAATACAAGGACATCATTTGAGGTCCAGAGGAGTTAACCATAGATAAACCCAAGATAACGTTGTAAACTTAGCAGTAATTGGATGGTTGCAGAAAGTGCAGGGGTGGATGGGAACCGTGCCAGTGGAGCTGTGTTATAGCTGTCCCTAATCAGTACCATGATGGGTTTAATCAGTCCTGCACATGCTGATAAAGAAAAACCAGAATATCTCCTCATTCTACTATATACAATTGACTGATCTGGATCTGTTTCTTTACCTGAAGCGGTTTCATTTTCCTCTGAGTTGAAAGGAAACTCCTGCCTACCACTGGCTTGTTGTTCTATGCAGAGGATGAATAAGATAGAGGAATGGGAAGCACTTCATTCTTAGGTAATGTCTAGCTGTGATGAATTTTCTTCTTCTGCTTCTGTGCACATTGCTACAAGCATTGTAACCTGAGCAACACCATTCTCCTTTTTTCCTGCTCTTTATCTTTTATTTCATGTAGTCGTTGCATTGAATAAGACATTGAGAGTTACCTTTACTGCAATTCCTCTTGTGTCTCTGTAAGATTTGTTTCTTTCACCCTTCCTCCCCATGGAACCCTTTTGTTTGTTCTTTTAAGCATTCTCCTTTAGACGTTGCGCTTAACTTGGTGAGCTTGAGTGTGGCAGCCCATCCATTTACAGGAATAGCAATGGTATTTCTCATGGGAGGATCAATGAGATTGAACTTGAGAGGGTTTGGTACTGGATTATAGTTCCCAAATCCCTCTCCCACAATGTAAAAAGAATCATATCCATAAAGATGAACAGGGTGACTCTCAGCTGCGAAAATATTTGTGCAGCAAAATTATCTGTACTGCAGTATTATGTTTCAGAACCTTAACTTTTGTGTCCTTTTCAAGACACCAGAGGTTTCTTCTCACGTTCCATGCAATGTAATCGAACTGTACAAGAGGATTATTTGGGATGTCTCTGGCGAAGATTCTATGGATGCCGTAGTAGTGAGCTTGTATCAGAAAAAAAGTTTGGGGTAGAACAAACGATCTGTTGTTGAAACTTGCTGCAAATCTAGTATTGTTGGGTCCTCCACAAGATTGAAAGGGTGGGAAGTTGAGAAAACCTAGACCGAGTGTGAAAAGAGATTTTCATCGATTTTATGGGGGACATTGGCAGGGTGATCTACAAAGGCCAGGCTTCTCAGCACACAGGAAAATTTGGTTTCAGCGGCGGTATCGTTATAAGCAAGCTGTTAGAATTTGCGAGAGAGAGAATAAACCGAATAAATGTGTAAAGAATGATTGAAGAGAAAACCGGAATACACACTGTTCAAATGGGTTGTGTGTCTGGGTATTTATTATAAAAAAGGAGTTTACAAAATTAGTTAGCGGTTACAACCGCATAACCATACAAAACAATTATAAAAGGGAAGTCTTATTCATCTATTCCTACATAAGCATGAAAAATGTAGACACGTGAAGTGTTTATCTAATGGGAAAAAAATGGTTTCATGGAATGCCATGCTGGCTGGATATGCACAAAATGGATTTGAGGAAAAAGGCATTGGGAACTCACAAGCGAATGAAAGTCACTGACCTAAAGTGAGGATTAAAAGCCCCATGTTGTTTTCCTCCATAGGTATGGTTTTCCCCTTTTTCGCTTGCACTAAATCTCGCTTCATCATTTCTAGTTTTTAAAATTAAATGTTGAATGATAGGGAATGTAATCCCAACAATTGAAAAAAATCTTACCTTGATGCGAACTCTTAAAACATTAAAATTAAATGTATCACAAAACCAAAACTCTTTGCATGACCCCTGGTGACATGGAACACCTTAGGGAACCTTAACCAAGTTGTTTGAAATTATTTAACACTCTTGAAAGTTGTATTCCTAAACCCTCTTAGCTTATCAGTCACTTATGGTGACATGGTCGTTTTAATAAAACACGATCGGTTTTTGGACTTACGGTTGTCGCTTTGCTTGAGCGAAACTAAAAACCACTACTTCATACCTCTACGTTGCCAACAAGATAATCGTAAACCACATTCATTCCTTTGAAAATGCCCTTCGGAAACTAATTTTGCAAGTGAGTTTTGGGGCCCGCTGGTTGTTGTGTGACAAGAGTTGTTGACACAATTACGATAACTGGCCCCAAAGTTGCCCTTGTAACTTGAGTTATGCTCGTCGTAATCGACTTCTGTCAATCACGATGAATTCTCTATATATGGGGGAGTAAGTAGGAATCATCTAACTATGTGATTGAACTTGAAACGAGTGTGTTCAAAACCTGTTGTAAACACTTTTGTTGTTCGCATGCAGTTTTCTCAACCTTAGCTAGAATCTTCTTTTTGAGTCTCGTTTGACTTCTAGCCACGCATGTGACCTCGTAATACCATTGCAATGCTATGTAGAATTTTATTCGATCTTTTATCTTGTATAAATGAATTTTGAAATGTATGATGATTTTCTCTCTCCACCCTCTTCTCTCTCTAGAAACGACTATGATACTTGATTGTTTTGAAAACGTAAATGAATTGGGAAATGTGAATTGGTTTGAAATGAAATGATAATGGAAATGAAATGCAAATGGTTATGACATTGTGAGTGGAAAATAAAATGTCTCTTAACTTTCTCTCTCATCCTTACTCTCTCTCTAGTACCAAAATATTAAGTGCAATTGAATATGAAAGCGTGAATGCATAAGAATCTCTCTCTCTCTCTCTCTCTCTCTCTCTCTCTCTCTCTCTCTCTCTCTCTCACATTGAAATGTTAAAAATGATGAATGTGTGGATTTATGCTTGAGTGCGGGTTTCCATACTCGGTCCTAGGATGCCGCACACGTTGGTTGTAGTAATACTCGAACAAGAGGAATTTTATGGATGTGATATGTTGTAACTAATGAGTTGTCATTGTAAAGTTATTTTCATCTTGCAATACATGTATTACCATAGAATAATGATATGTATTGTTTTTGAAGAATTGTTCTTTGTATATTATGAAAAGGAAATACCAATGTGGCTATATTTTATAGTGTCAAATGGATGTGAAGTTGTACTCAATGTTGTACCTATGTTATAAAGATATTAAACCAATCTTTTGTTATGTTAATTATTGGTATATTTCCTTAACACCACAATGTTAGGTAGAATCTCCTCTCATCAAAACTAACAAAATTAAAAGAACGAGTTATAATGCCTATTATTGTACTTCCTTTCCCCATTTGGGTCTTTTTCCAAGGTATAAAACATTGATCGTGTTAATAAAATACTTTGATCTCATTAATCACCTTCATGCTTTATAAGACATCTTATTAAATAACTTTTACCGAATATTTTTAGAGGTGGTGATTTTACGTTGTGAAACCTATCATATTGGCACGAGTGAGGTGATCATGTCGAGGTGTTGCGTAGGTATGACCATATCCTAAATAAGTTTAACCCTCTTGTGCGTAATTTCCCTTGGTACCCTAGTGGGTGGCCAAAGCCTTGCAAGATAGTTGGTGGTTGTACATTCGATTGATCTCTTGTGAGATCTAAATTATGTGAGTGGAGACTACGTGTCGAATTACTAGCGTATTTACCCAACAATTGAAATAGGTCCTTAGGAGACTTTTGAAATGCATAAGATTATTTGGGATATCTCTCTCTTGCAATATACTTGCGTGTCTAAGAGCAATGAAATGAGTTGTCTTGTGCGAGGTCGTACTCCTTGTAGTTTTAAATCCCTAAGTATAAATTATGTGTTATTTGAATTACAATTGTTCTAAAACAATGCCCATAAGAGTCCAAATTAACCATGTAAGAGTAATGGGAAACAAGAGTAAATAAGATATTGTTTAGGAATAAATTTATGCTTGAAGTATTCATAATTGATTTAGGCATTCTCTTGTTAAGAAAATAAATAAATACGAATTGTTCTTGGAGAAATCAAGCATTTGAGCCAACACAAACTCTTATATAACAAAAAAGAAATTTATGACATGTAAAGGTTAAATATACTTAAGCTAATTGTTGAATTATAACAAACTGTAATAGGAAAAATAGGGTACTATGATGGAAGGATTTTTATGGGAAGAGGTATCTTGAATCTAAATCACCCTTAAATCCTAATAATTCCTTCCTTGATCTCATGATAGTTCCCTTGTCTAGCAAAAGGTAAAATTTTAACATCGAATATACGTAAGTGTTATAGGAATTACATTTGTTCCAAAATGATGATAATACAAGACCAAAGTAACCGTGTAAATGTAGTTAGTGAAAGGGTAAATAAGATTAAACTAAGGAATGACTGCTATGAAAATGGGTTGCCATTGAACGATGTCAAAACCAACTAAAATGTCAAATGTGATCATAAAATGAATGTAATAAAGTAGAGCTCCACAACTAATACAACAACCTAATAAATCGAAAAACCAAATATGATGCATGATCACATGCTTTGTTTGCATAAATGTGGATTAAACAACGATGCTAATGAAATAATAAAATGTAGCCTTGAGAATGGGATAACTTCATCAGTTGTAGCCAAGGTCTTATGAGTTAAGGAAATTGCACTCTAGTTGGACTTGTAAAAGTTAGTAAAACCCTTGGCGTAGATAGGAATATATTAAACCTAGGATCACTCAAGAAGTAGAATTTATGGTCAAAACATGTAAATTAACCCGTTGTTATTAGAGTAAATCCTTAAGATGATGAAACATAAGTAGTTTGAAATGTGAAATTCGTCACTTAAATTCAAAGAAAAATCTCTATAATGGGAACACAGGTGTAATGTACCCTTCCATGCGTAATATGATTGTGAAAATATGAATTCCTAATTGGAGCAACGGATTGTGAATCAAGAATGATACAACTTAATTAGTTAACCTACATAGTTGGTTGTAATAACTGGAAGATGAAAAGAGTGTATTGTTAGTATTAAACAATGCTATGAAATGAACTCGGGATAGGTTTTCTATTGATCTAGTAACCTTCCTTTTTCTACCTGTATGAATTTTCCTCCTTGTAATGAGATTATTTTTCCAAACCAAGTAAACATGGCTCTCTCAAACAAATCCTTAAGTCAAATATTAGAAGACACATGTGTGTATATACGTTCCTAATCACAATCATGCTATATAAAGTTATTTCCACAAGAGAAATGAGAAAATTGAAGGAACCACTATAGGTGAAATGTTAAACAAAAACATGCAGCCTAGTTGTAAAGGAATGAAGGGTCCCATGTTATGTGTTCTTTAAACAATTATAATTAACTAAACATTGTTTGAGAAACAAACCTTTAACATAAGAATTGAATATTAGGAGACTCGTAGTTGTTTAAAATGAATTTATTTAACAAATGAGCTATGGATAACTAATGGAATTGGAGAAAGGAACCAACCGCACATTCTCCGTTAAAGACTAATGCTCTGCAAAATAAAGTAATTGAAGTTTGAAAAATAGGAAATTTTAAACCTTATGTGTTTAATTTTGTTGAAAACTATAAGGTCATACAATGGAAACCTAAATGTAATGAATATGTAAACCATGAAAAGGCCATGTCATGGAGTATGTCTATCATGTGTTTCTTACTATAATTGGGTCATTTTCCGGTTTACATCGTTTGAGTAAGACATTGATGTGTACCCTATGTTATCCTATTGTATGAGTGGGTTCATGTTTATGTAAGTGTCCTACGTGATGTTGAGTTTCTTTATTTGGATCCCATGTGGTGTTGTGTAGCATGCAATTAAAGTCCAAAAAAAAAAAAAATCGATAATTTTATTGTTGTATTTTTGTGTTGAAAATATGGGCGTTACATATGTGAATTAAGACCACTATTTATAATAATAATTAAATATATGTCAATTTTAAAAGTTTAGAGGATCAAAGGGACTCATTTAAACTCGTATAATGTATAACGATGAAAATGTGTCATAATATTAATTTATATTTAGCAATCTCACGAAGGCGTGTGATGGAAAATTTATCATGTTTTGTATTTCTCTTCGATACAATAACCGCATTTGTGCATAAACAAATCTAGGTAAAAATATTTTTTTATTCTACTTTTTGATGAATGGAAAGGAAAGTTCAACAAGTACTAAAACGTGCAATTTTATGGAATTTGTGTAGTTCAATATAGATAAAATATACCCATGTCTCTTATTCTACATCAAATGATCTTGCCAAACAAAGTATAATGAGGTTTTTCTTCTACAACCACATGGATAGAAAAGTTTATTCTCGAGTTGGTTATGGGGTTGGAGAGTAGCCACCACCCCTTTTCGTGGGTTCTCCGGACGGATATTCGGGCGGAAAGGATCTTGTGTTACCCGAGGGGTTCGGGGAGAGAACCGCGACAACAGAGCCATCACCTCCACCTCAAGTAAGTTGCAGGTTAATGACCGCAACAACTGTATCTTTTGATTTAATTGTTTTTTTGGTTTGCCTTGTCAAATCTTTGATTGTGGGGAAATAATCAAGAAAACATCCAATACCCATTCATGTATTTTTACCTTTATCATTGTTCGTCTTCAGTCGTTGCTTGGATGTGTGCCTTCAGAATGTACAGTGTGGCTAAACATTGACATCTGTTGATTGTGTTGCAGGTTGTCTTCCTCAAGTGGACATTCGTGAAACAAAACTATTGTGTGCATCTACGATGGGTAGATCTTTAGGGTTGCGTTGAACAGAAACGTCTTAGCGGGAAATCTATATGCAATGTTAATTTATATCTATTTAGGATATGCTTTAGGCCTAAGCCTAGTAAATGTTTAAATCTTAATCTAACAAGGAAAATGGTTGGAGGACATTTGTGACCTTCAGTTTCTTTTGCCAAATTTGGAGGTCTTTGAGAGATACTAAGTGTTGGATATCTTGTAAATTATTGGTAATCAAGGGTGTGGTTTGTGCAACATTTAGGGCATAGGATATAGCTGTTGTTAAGTTCAAAGGGATCTCAGTCGTAGTGAGCTATGATTTCTACAGATGGGCCATCTTTCAAAGGAAGAATTTGTACACATTCTGAGGTGCCAAAGCATTGGTTTCTCTAGAGGAAGTTCAAAGTTCAGAAGTGTTACTTTGCAAAAATGTGGCAAATGGGAAGCCAGGATGGGACAGTTCCTTGGAAAAATTAAGGCATCTTTTAGTTCTTAAATTGTTTTATTAGATCTTTCAATGTGAAGTTCCTTTCAGACATTACTTTACAGATTTAGGTCTCTCCATTTCTATATAGTAATGGGTTCTGGTTTTCATTTCAAAGATTCATTATAATGGCTATTTGACTTAGAAGCAAATTCCTCTAGAGATTAATTAGTGCAGGGTTATTTACATGGATTTAAATCTTTGTTGGCGTGAGTGATCACTCAGATAACTTTAAAATGTGTTTTTTATTTTTTTAGAACTTCATTTTGTAACTATCAATCTTGTGTCCTCTGTTTTATATATGATTTTATATGAATGGTTATGCTATGTTTGAATCATGGCACATGGACTGCACCCATTGTGGAAGGATGATTATATCTATCACCAATGTTATTGCTATCCAAAAATCAATATTAAGTATATCATTTTTCTATGGGCATTCATGTTAATTCTGAAAGATTTTAATCTTTTTCATGGTTAGATAGGCAACTATGTTGCTTTAAATTTTGGTTATAAGATATGATAGTTGTATGCATTTGGTTTCAAAAGTTCACCAAACCAAAAGTTTTCATTCAATGCTTCAAGAACAACCGCAATCATCGAGTTGTATCTTTACTAGAGGTGAAACTCCTACCTTTAAAGCATTTTGGGGCTCTTTGCATTCAGGGTTTGAACCTAATCCTTTCTTTTAGCAATCCTCTGTTCAACCAATCAACTCAGACTATCAAATTTAGGGCCTTGACTCAAAAAGATGAAAAGTATATGCTCCAATGGCCAATTTGGATTTTTTAAAATTGGAATACATTGTTGAACAATGAATAAAAAGTGAATATTGTCAATTTGTCTTGATGTTTGAACGATGTAGGTCATGTAAATATTAAGTGCATTTATTACTTCAAAGTTCATACTGTCATATATTAATGCAAATTGCAAACTATATTTTCCAACATTTTTGAAGTTCATTCTTTATTTCCAATTGCAGGTATGATTATGGGTGCCTTAGCTTCATCAATATGGTACAATTTTATGGTTAGACACCCCGAAAAACATGTGCCGATTATTGATTATGATCTTGCACTTCTATTCCAACCCATGTTAATGTTGGGTATTACAACCTGGAGTGATTATGAGTTGCAATTGGTTGTTAATTGTGCTTATCATTTTCCTTTTTCTAGGTAATGTCAGTTGCAATTGTTTTTAGTGTTTATCAAATTGGTTAGAAATATTTCCTTACGTATATATTAGCTATTCCTTTAATATATTATTATAATTTTGTCACAGGCACATCATCTAGATCGTTTTTCAAAAACTTTGTTCCCTAAAGATGGATCGACTAGTTGGATTTGAAAACCATACGAAAACCTTTTTAAGCATATGTATTATGTATCCAAAAGATAATTATTCAAGTTCAGATCTGATAAGTTTTTTGGTATTCATTTACTCATAGATGCAATTTATGCTCAATGACCTTTTTGTCCTATAATTGACTGGAAAACAAAGAAATACGTATTTCATGAACTATTTTAAACTAAACTCTTTCATTTGTTTTAATTAATATAGTCTTTTGATCTATAAAAGACATTGTTTGGCCTTAATGTGACCACTTTATTTGCTTACTGTCATCCATATTCCGAAGTTTACACAAGTGTAGAGTAAAATGCATGTCTATACAAAAAAATATTAAAATGACATGCAATACACGGTTTTGTCAAATTTTGTTTTCACTATTCAAAATTGTAATATGTTGTAAATAGTTTTAAACAACTTTGTAGAATGTGCTACGAAGAAAGTCAATTGAGGAGGAAACCAAGTATATAAGAATGACATTGATTAAAATTGATATAAAATTTCCTACAAGTAGAAAACAAGATGATCTGTACAACATCTATCATTGCCATAGATAGTTTGGAATAAATGTTGCTTTATTACCCTTTGCATGAACACACACAGATAGTAAGTTTTATAAGTGCAATTGAACAAATATTGTAACATAATTGTAGCTATTGAATGTAGACTTGTACATACAAGAAATTTGATGCTACTGCTGCCTTTATTTATGAATGTAATATCGAGACATCAAAATATAGCAGATTATTCCTTCATATTACAAATTTACTGACCTATTATACAAGGAAATCAAGAATTAGGAGTTTTTTTTGGCTTCCTTGTCTACTTTGTCAAAAAATTCAATGTTGATTTGCCAACCCAATTTCCAAGGTGCATTAAAAGAATGCCATACAAGGGTAAGATGAAAATTCTAGAAACATATGTCTCTTTCTAAAAGAACACATATATTAAACCCATTCAAGGGATACATATTTTTATAGATACATCTTTAATGCAAAAAAAAAATCATAGCATTGAATGTACACAATTTTGGGAGTACAATTGCTAATTGAGGATCCATCAACACTTCAATGAAAAACTTGATGGATATAACTTGAGGATCCCTCAAGATAAACATACCTTAGAAAAGCCCCTCAACCTTGCGAAAGCAAGCCATAGAAGGTTGAGAAGAAATCGACTAAATGTGAAATGCACGACCAAGTATTAAACTCCCTTTCATTAACTTAATGTTGAAGAAATGTTTTCTTTCCAATAAACTATTCACAAACCAAAGGAAAAAAATCGAAGTAGCGAGAAAAATGACAGCCATCAATTTAAGTTTCTATTCTCCACATTGAAATATTCCTTCTTTCACTTTCGTTAATCTTGTCACTGACCATCTTGAATACTATTATGATAGAGGTTGACCATAAAATAACAAAGCATCCATGATTTCAACTTCCACTAAAAAAGAAAAGATATGAGAGAGAAAAAGGAAATATTTTAAGGATTTACTTTACTTTTGAGGATTATTCTGTGTTTTACCACGGATAAAAATTCAAAAGGTGTTGAGAATTGAATGGGTTGTGGACCTTATTCAACGTATTAAGCTTTAATTTGTGGGGATTATGACAAATAAGAGATGACATTTAAGGGGAAAAAGGTACCATACAAACTTCAAATTCAATTAAGAAAATAAATGTTAAAAATTGTGTATAGAATCATTTACACTATCTATTGATTATGGAGAATAAGATTTTTTTGAGGGGTTAGTAAAAGGTTTTTATTTTATTTGTGTTTTTCACATTTTGTTGATCCATAATCTATAATTCTCAAACATTACTTTGGAAAACCTTACTTTATGGTAATTACTTGTGATATTTTATATCTTGTTTTTAATGTTTACGTGTGTCTGTAGTATGTCGGAGAAAATGTATTTTTACCATTTGTTTAATGGTTTTTTGATCAAACAATGTTATAGCCATACACTTTCTTTTGTCTTGCTTTGTATATTGAAAAGTTTGTAGTATTAAGAGAAAAAATATCTGCCCCTTACCCTTTGCCATTCATTGTAGGTTTTCCAATCCGCTATCATGCCAACTCCTCAACAACTTGCACATTGTCGAGAACGTGATTCATTGCACATGGATCATATTAATGCCTCTTGACGAGCTTGCTCTCGACTTCATTAACAAAGAGGTGAAACTTTTGGTTCGGTGCAGAGCGACACTCGCTTCTTGCCTCTTTGTCTCGCCCGACCTTCTACTTCCAAATCCAACATAGGACTTCTTCCCCTACAATCAATGCTTATGACTATCCCCAGCCACGTTTTGGTGTCCCCATCCAACCGTTCAATGCCTCAATTTATTTTCTTGCATCTTCTCATGGATCACAATCGTAGAGTTTGTTGTTTCGTCCCTCTGTCAAAATAAGGGAAACATCTATTCCACGCCCACTTCTCCAACATTCTAACTTACATTTACTCCCGACACTTTTGTGCAAACCCTTCCACCAACATGTCATTTCCTCATGACACATGAATATATATTTCGTCCATTTATTTTAAGTTCTTTTCCACTTTTTCACTTCACAATTCTTTTCTTCGTTTTAAGGTTCCTTTTCTTTCCTCTTTCTCTCTCCTTTCTTTTCATGTGTATATACACCATTCATTTTCCTCCACTTCCTTCCCCTTTATCCTTCCATCCTTCTCTCCATATTAATAATTTTCAAAAAAACATTCTCTTTTCACTCCTCCTCTAACAACTTTCATCTTTCAATTCGTACTTTGTCCATTCCCCCTCTACACACTCTACCTCCACCTCCCTTTTGGCATTCACATTACATTGCTCACATGTGATTGCTAGTATTAATTTATACTAGCAATCGCACGCGAAGTGTGTGATGGAAACGTCAAAGGAGATGCATTGGAAAAGCTAAATTGGAGGGAGTGAAAAATCGAGGGAGGAGGATATGTGGTCGATATGCATGAAGAAGGGTTTAAAGGGAGGAGAAGTGAAAGGGTGGGGAAAATGCTAGGGGGAGAAAATAAAAATCTTCTTTCTTACGAGCCATGCACATATGAAACATGTGTCATTTGTGTCAATCATTTGAAGGAGAAAGGGGTGAGGTGTGTAGGTCGTCGACGTAAGGTACTCTAGAGATATCTCAAAAAGCAAGGCATGGTCGATGAATACTTTGAAGGAAAATTTGCATATGTTTAAATCACAAACTTCACATATGTTAGATACGAGAATTATACATTTAGGGTTCCTTATATTCTTGATTTCATGCACATGCTAATACTCAATATGAGTGATTGAAAGGTGGGTTTGTTTTTATTATTTTACAGTGAGCAGCATGTTGCAGAACAAAAGATTGGCCCCTGGGGTGTTTCCACCGACAGTGCTCACAACTACATCTACAAAATATTCTTACCATTAAGTGTCAATGTTTTCCTATGTCTTGCTCTAAACTCCTATTATGGCCCAAGCTTGAGTCACCTCCCCTGCGCGGAGTATATACCATGTTTTCACTTGTGCTTACCTTTTTCTTTGTTTACCTTCCATGCTTACATTATTAAAATGCATAAAAATGTGATTGCAATTATCTTTAAAAGTTACAAATCCAATAAAAAGTAGGGCTTTTCAAGTTGGCGGTGATTAAGACATATTTATTATTGAACAAATACATAATGATTTGATTGTAGATATTAAGAAAAATTTAATGTTCAACAAACATTGCATTAAATAGATGGTGCAATTGTAGTTATAATGAATAATTAACTTACCTTTTCTTGCATACCACATTAGAGTGGAACATATTTTTTTTGGCATGAAAGCCTTGTTGAGTAAGCTTAAGACATCATAATGCATTATTTTATTAATTAAAGAAAAATACCCAAAGCAAGGAAATTGCATTGTTGTTTTTTTTTAAAGGCTTTTGGGTATGTAGGCCAACATCAACAATAATACACTATGGTGGGTCCATTCATTGCAATATTTTTGGCAATAAGAGATGATGTTTGAACTTGTACAACACAACAAATTGTCATTATTTTAGAAAGTTAATTATGAAGTGGTCCATGTGATATCCACGAGATACACTAACTTTGATAAGTTGATCTAGTTATTAATTTTTTAAAGTTTTGAGAGGTGACAAATTTGCAAAGTTTTTTTGAAATATATGTAGAAAGTATGATTAAAATATGTTGCATATTGAGGAGAAGCCAAGGAGAATATTTCTAGGGTGGTGCGTAAATATGATGAAAAAAGTATTGAGTAGCATGAGTTAATCAAAATAGTAATGATCCTAAGAATAATGTTGTATTGCATTTATTTTAAGCCATATAGAAGGTTCACCTAGTCAATGGCATTAAATTTTATGTCAATTCGAGGGTGTTGACAACTAGCACTTACACAACTAAAAGGAACAAAAAATTTTGAGAAAACATGGAAAAATGGGCTTCACTATTTTTATTTTTTTCTACGATGTCAAGGTTTTCGCTTGGACGACATTTAATTCTTAGATACGATGAAGACGTGACTTGATCATTTCCACCACTACATCGTCTTAATCATCTTATAATAAACTTAAATATAATGTTATTTTAATAGCCACTTAACCATATGAATGAACTTTCAATATCAAAAACATCTAATTTCGACAGACAGTTATATAAATAAGCAAGAAAAAATCACACCTACATCGTAATAGAATATGAAAACCTCGTGTCTTTATTTTCATTTTAACATTTTCATTCCTATTAATTTTGATTTTAGTTGGCCATTCTCAAACTCATGTTAATAGAGAAAAAAATTTGTAAATGCAATGAAAATAAAAATACTTTAGAACAGAAAACATGGTATATTAAAAGTAAATTTTGACATGTGTTGTAAAGGTGACAACAAATTTCATAACTTTAAATACAATTTATTAAATATGTCAGAAACATCATTATTTAGGGGACAAAAACTCCCAACAAAACCAGCCAAAACATATGTTGTTTATAGTATTGAATCTTCAACATTACTTAAAGATTCTTAAGGAAAAATATGTATACATATTCACTACCAAAGAGGTTACATAAATATTATTTTAAGGAAAGATATGTATATTTGTCCCTATACAAATAAAAATGGAAAATAATACAACGTTGATTAAAACCCTTCACATTCACTACCACAAGAGGTTACATAAATATTATTTTAGACAAGTGTTACATAGAGATATGTATATTCTTCCCTACTACAAATAAAAATGGAAAATAGTACAACACCGATTAGAACCCTTAGAGGGGAACAACCTGAGGCAGATTGTCTCCTCAGAAGACAATTGCAAGGCCTCAAACATAGTCATGAGATGTTGTAAAATGAGAAGGAAATGTAAAAAAGGGAAATGATGGCCTTCAGTGACAAATTATTAAAGATTTGTGGTGATCACTAATTCCAATGACACACTAAAATTGAGACTTAGTTATTACATAAAAATGCAAAATAGTACTTGAGACATGAAAGTTGATGTGAAAAACAATTTCCAGAGTCCCGATATTCCAAATTTCAATATGGAACAACAAAGTAACATTATCCCTAAATCTCTTCCTTGTCAAAAAGTTACTGGATTTGACCAAAATCTAACATATCTGCAAAACATTTAGATCTATGCGTTGGTGATTTCGTAACAAAAATTCTTGGCTTGTGGATGAAATTTGGAACGCGGCTTCGCAAATTCCAGTACCTAGTAATACATTGGAGTGAGAAAACATGAAAAATTCCTTCGTATATTTTTGTCTGCATTGTCCTATTCCTGATGCACAACACACCTCTTACGTGAAGACTGTGGGTTCATGATTTCCCTAGGAAAGAATAGGGACCAAAAAAAAAGTGGGGAAAAAATAATATATTGGCCGAGTCGACGTGCTCATTAGACGCCAAATCCTCACAGGAATAAATAACTAAATAAACATAGGGAAAGACAAGTGCATAGTCACAAGCACAAACATAGACATGCACTATAAGATATGTGATGAGTGCATTATTTGACTTGTTTATATCATCTATGTGCTTATTGATTTGTCATTAAACATGATTAATTAGTGCATGGGGATGCTTTATGTAGTTATATCCTAGTAAGTTCAATGCATTTCTCTTGTTTTGTTTCATGCAACTTGTTTACTGTAGAACCTCCCACTAATCACCTATGTGAGTGAAATGTGGTGACATGTGCAGGATAATAGTGGACATTTACTACCAATGCTGGGAATTGTAATCAAGGAGTCCGAGTCTGGAGCCGTCGTGCAGTCATGGAAGACTTTTTCCATTGACAACCTATAAACATGGATCTTGTTTTTAGTAGTTCCGTAGGATTTAATGAACTTTAATAGGGTTGTTAGTGGAAGAACTCAGTGCCTACAATTTTGGCATGATGTGTAACCGACTATGTCTATATAGACATCTCCTTAAAGAACAATTTAGTAGTTAGTTGATGTTGGTGTCATAAAGCACGGTTGTAACATGCTTAGCATCTATTTTGCGATTATATGTATCGAGTATGTTATGGAACTTTTTGAATCAATATATTAGATGTTGTTTTGAATATCTTGTGGTGTTGATATTACCTTTGTCTCGAGGAAGAGCAAGGGCCCACTCGACCAAGGCGACCAGAAGGCTTTTACGTTTATGCATGCTCGTGGTTTCTGATAAGTTATAGTTTGAATGCAATTACTTATTTCCTTTACTACAATTTCTATTCAGTGTGTGTTATTTCCTTTCATGCAATTTCAATTGAGTGTGTTATTTCAATTCTACAATTTCAATTCATAGTGTGTGTTATTTGAATTCTATTATATTGATTTGGTGTGTGCATTCTAATTCCAAAAAAGTATTTCCATTAAATGCATTTCATTATAGTAATGTTGTTTTAGTAGTTTAGCATTACATTTCCATAGATTAGTAGAGACAGAGAAACATAACAACCAAAACCCCCAAAAAGGAACCACCGAACAATTGAGTTGCATAAAGCTTCATCTGCAGATAACCTTGGTTTTATAATGACACTAGTAGAATAATTTGTTAGTTAAATGATTGGATAATACAACGACCCATTAATTTGATTGTGCATAGAAATTTTTTAAAAGTGTTTGTTTTGGTAAGGGCATCCACAATAAATAGAAATACACGACATGCTCTTCCCTGCCCATTGCATATGACCATACTTAGGTGGTGGTGGTTGTGTTTTCTTGTTTACTTCCACATGGGCTCTACGTTGGTGCCCCATTTCCATTTGGTGTTTTGGTTTTTCACATCATCGTGTGATTGGAGTCGTCATTAGCATGTTACTACAATGAAAATAATCATAAACATCATACCTTATATCACCATTTTTTTGGAAATTAGGGTTTACTCCTGACTAGAGACATGTGGATGGTCTACATTAATCTATGTGTCAACATCCCTTTAAATGTGAATTCGACCATAACCATAGAGGTCATTGGTAGCCACATAAGACATGGTGAGCACCCATACCATCACCCATTTTCCTTCCCTCACACGAGGGGTTTTGTCACTATAGTATTTCTTCTCCAAATATACAACACACTTGTCAGCTGACAAAGCAATCTCAAATATATTTCTTCTCCATAATAGACAACACACTTGTCAATTGACAAAGCAGTCTCAAATACATTCTCCTGCGAACAAACACCACACAAATAATTGACACCACATCATTAAATGGTTGTATGCGTTCCTATGACATTGACCACGTAGTGCCGATCATGGGTTATGGATCTAAGAGGAGCTAGGACTATTAGATTATAAGCGCTTTTGGGCACAAACTAGGAATAAACAAATATTTTTAGCTCAAACAAACATAGACCTACCATATGACGTATGCACTATCAATGTCATGACGTTGTATCCCACAGAGGGAACTACGCCTAGCCCCTTCCCAATGGCTAGTGTGCTACTATCACCGCCACCTACTCTATCACCACCACCATTTTCGAGCTGCACACTACGATGTTTTTTCTTTCTATTCCTCTAATGAGACATGTTGCTGCATATTTGAGCCCACAAACTTTTTCCTTATTTATGGATGTTGTGAGTTGGAGAATGTTTTGTGTTGTATGTGCACCCTTTATTGTTGCCCCTTCTCGATTATCCCAACAAAGGAATTTGATAAAGTTGTGCCTTCAGCACTACTTGTCCAAATTTGAAGCAAAAACATATGCCAAACATGCAAATGTCGGTTGTGTTGTACATTGATAAATGTTTAAAATATTTTGATTGATGTCCGGATGTACAAATCAACTCGTTGTCACCGAATCATTACACCCTCCGAATGGCCAGAATGTGAACAGGATGTTCGGTGTGATTGGGAAACATGGGATCACCTCTCAAGCTATGGGACTTGGGCTTGAGGTGAACCTCTGGAGAAGGTCGGCTTCCTCTTCCTAAACTAAGTGTTGTACTACTCCTAGTGCAATAAAATAGTTATCTAGTCCTATGCTAACATTTTCATGGGTTTTAGGGAAAGAGATTTGCAAGAAATGAAACTATACTAGGGATGGTGATGCACCAAATAAAGGGTGTTTCCAAACTCAGGAAGGTTTGATTTGAAGAGGGTGTAGTGCACCACAATTCAACTTCACCTACTGCAACCAAGCAAGGGTAATCAGAATACCACAGACTAGGAAGCATGCGTTCCCTTTGTTAAACTCAATCAGACACAACAATCTATCAGTCTTCTAGTGAAGAAGGATGAACTTGAGAAGGGTGAATAAGCACCACAACTCAACTGCATGCAATACTCCACCACTTGATAAGCACAAAACTCCAAGAACCGACAATAGAAACATGAACTTGAATAGCAGTGTATACGCATGCAAGCATGACAAAGGAAAAAGAAGTATATAAGGATGAAAGGACCGAGATTAGTCACAAAACACACACTTTTATTACTTCAACAACGTGCACAATGCATCATACATTCAGAAGAGGCAATGGTTGCCATTACAATCTTGGAAAAAGGCTTGAAAGTTCCCTCAACATACAAGGACAACTTGCAGAAGGAGGTTTCTTTCAAAAACTATACACTTGTCTAAGAAGTCTAACTTGTCCAACCTGTTGGAATGAGCTTCCAACTTACATTTATAGAAGAAGTTGTGAGAGAAGAGAGAAGAAGTCATAAATTCCCTTCCTAAATTGAAGGCACATGATGGTTCATTTATTATAGTTGGTTGAACCACTTGAGAAGGTTCCATCATATGTCATTAATGCCCAATTTGACTTATTCTTCTCAATTAATTAAAATAATATTTTAATAATAATAATAAATATTATTAATAAAATATTTAAATAAAAATATTAATTTAATTAAAATTAATATTAAAAATATTAATGGTGGGACCCCTTTAGGATTGATTTGCAGAGTGAAGGGGGAGTCCATGTAAATGGGTCAAAAAGAACTCGTTAGTGCAAAATCACAAAGCACCGGATGCAGATCGGGCTTCTAGGTTGATCACTTTGGCATCCAAGCAGATTGCAGATAACATCAATCCTTTCTCCAAGTGTGGGACTTGAAAAAATGAGAAAGGATTCTCCAGAGAAGGTCGGGTTCCTACTCCTAAACTACCCGCCACAAGCTATTCCGAGCAGTAGGCAAAGCTAATCTAATCCTAATCTAACCATGCCAAGGAGACAGAGAGAGAGAGAGAAAAGGGAAAGAACAAAAGCCTACACTAAAACGGTGATACACCAGAGAAGGAGAATGTTGGACATCTATCAAAACTGCCATGGAACAAAGAGAGGTGAGCAATGGGAAGGATGGACGGATGCATCAGTGTTGTGCCCAAGGATAGATTTCACACGTAAAATGTCCCAAAACTCCATGAACACAGCTCCAAACTGCAATGAACATGCAAACATGCACAAATACCTCCAATGAAGAGAGGCAAGAAGAGAACAAGCAAAAACGAGCAAGGATGGACAGGATGCATCACAAAACACGTTTTGTTGCTCCGTAAGTTTCGCATTTAACATCATTTCAATAGAAAAGGCAAAAACGCCATTACAGAGGGCAAGGAGGAGGTTTGAACTCCATTTCCAACCCTAGAGAAGAAAAGAAGGGAGGGCAAGAGCAGTAAAAGATGAACCACTTGTAATCATGTTTTTAAAATGAGCCAAATCGGCTTTTTATACAATGCATGGGTCGAGCCAGAGACAAAAACATAGGAAAACGTAAAGTTGCAACTGCAACCATTGACCAAAACACATTCTTCATTAAAATCGGTGGTTGAGACATCACTTCGCCATCGTCAAGAAGAATACAACCCATGTGCATTAAAAAATCGTTGTTGAAACGCGCTTCTGGCGATTATCACGCATCAGATCCGTTTCTCAATTTTTCTCTCTAGACTACACCAAAATTCGATATTGATCCCGAGAATCATGTAGAAAATTTCAACAGCTTCCGTTGATATAAAGAACGTGCAAATCCGAGCTCTGGATCAAAAGATATGATGATCTGAAGATTTAGGGCACAGAATAGACCAAAACGGATTTTGAAATCTTTTCCCGCGCTTCGCCACCTGGACGACACGTGGCAGGCTCTGATTGGATACGTAATTCTCTCTCCTCTACATTTGCATCGGGTTTGGGGAATGCCTCGACATGTGTTTGATGCTTGTGTTTTCCCGACACCCGCTTCCGCCGGTATTGCCAAGTTTTCCTTTGTTTCGGGTTCGGAAGTGTGACTTGCATTTGCATCGGGTTTGGGAGGTGGCTCGACATGTTTTCCTCCCATGCTTTTCCGACTTGTTTCCCCGACTCCAAGACCCGATTTCCTTTGTGTCGGGCTTTCCAACCCCTCCGACACATTTCTTCCTTTGTCGGGTTTTCCAACCCTTCCGGCATGATTTTTTCCTTGTGGGCCCTAGCTTGGACACGTGGCACTATCCCATTGGTTCGGGTCAGTGCTTGAGACCTCGCCCTTTGACTTTTGGACTTTTTTCCCTGTGACACGTGTCATGATCTGGTTGGTTCTCGGCCCTTTCGGCTCCTTCGCACCCTTCGCGTCTTTATGTCCCGGATGTCCCAAACTACCCGGGCCAAAAACTTCCGATCCACCCGAAATGGGCTTCCTCGTCCCTCATTTGGCCGATGACGTGGCGTTGTTTGATTGGCTTTCGGCTCCTTGTGATCCGCGCCCCGCAAGCGCCCCTTCGCTCCTAGATGTCCCAAAGATGCGAACTTTTCTGCTTTCATGTTTGCTTAAAGTAACTTGCGCCAAGGCTATCACGGCCCAAATGTCCCAATTGCTTCCGAATCATTTTGTTTCTCGCCGATCCGGCCATTCGCATACTCTTGTCTTGAATCCCGGCTCAAATCAGCTAGTCTTTTTTCTTCCTCTTTCGCCGGATGGCTTCGCACTCCGCCGCGATTCTGCCCTGATGTCCCTTTGCTTCACGGGCCGCCTGGAGGCTTTTCGGCCGATCCGCACCTAGATGTCCCAAATGTCCCGACTGCCCCTAGGACTAGGACTTAGTCATTTTTTATGATTTTCCCGGGTCAATCTACATGCTTCGAACTGTAAAACTCGATGCATGTTATCAAATTTACCCGGGGTGAAATTTGGATAACAGAACCAACTCGGTTGGTTAGATTGCCGAGCCAACCCACTTTGAGTTGGTCACAAGCTCCTCCGGTCTTCATCACAAGTGAGCTCCCATCCTACATCGAGCTCCTCTTGTTCGGCTCGGCCTTGCAACATGAATCTTTTGCACGAGTTCTTCATAGGTGAGTTCCACACTATCAAACCTAACCTTTTCGTGAATTATCTCAACTTCCGTGTCGAGCTCTTCATGAGCTAACTTTCATCTGAGTGAAACGAGCTCTCTTTCTCCCTACTCGGTTCTCCATTAGTCGACCTATGCATAAATACTTTGAATTACCTTATCTTTACAATATTGTGTCGATCTTCGACATGGCTCCATGAATGTGTCGAGTTCCTCTTCTCTCACATTGAAATACGTATCACTTGACCATGCCTAGACTCACCCGAGGCTACTGAGTGCCATCATCTTTCACCATGTTTTATATTGACTTGGCTCTCCCTTCGTTATGGGTTTCGAATTTTTAGATCACCGACATTCGAGCTCCCCTTCATTCTCCCATCGAGTCATGATTTTTCTTGTAATGTACTAAGCCAACTCGGTTTTAACTAAACTCACCGTCGACCCCGATGTTTACTTGAGTGAGTTTAATCCATGACTTGTCCACACTAGCCGAGTCTTGATATGGGTTGGTTTAGTCGAGACCCCTACACTCACCGAGCTTGAGATTGACCTGACTCGGTTTTCAACTCACATGGCGATTAATGAGCCCGTCATCCTGTCCCAATTTACAAGCCCGTGTTCATTCGAACAAGTCCCTAAACGAACCTAACTCTGGTCTTGTATGAAAACTTGCCAACACTATAGATTCCATCGAGCTCGATACCTAGAGCCATATCTATTGAGATCCTCTACAATGATGGAAATCAACGTCCTTCTCGTGAGCTCGAGTGTAAGCTCACCATCTCATGCAGTCCGTATTAGTCACAATACTTTATGACTTGCTCCACTCGGCCGCTTATTCACACGACCTCGCAACATCCGCGAGCTCAATCATTCTACCGATCTCAACTCATTCCTACCGAGCTCATGCATTTGACTCGAGCTTCGCCTCCACTTTATCTCGCGAGCTCGACGTTGTAGAGATACTTCATATTATCGCTGACTAAATCCACTTCATTCATGGCGAGCCCGATCTTAATTTTGCTTACAAATCGACCGAGTCTTCTTCTCTAGCTCGCTTGGTGCATGATATATTCACCTCACCCCGCCTCAAGTCGGCCTTTCAGTAACTCCGTCGACCCTTCGATTGATCTCGCCATGCTATAAAAATTTGTTAGGTTGCGAGGTGAGCTTTCTAGACTCTTAGCTTGGCCTGCTGCATGTTACACTTCCCTGGCCAGCATTGCTTGTCTCTCGCTCCATAATTAATCTCGAGCTCCATCTAATGTGACTCGAGCCGAGTTACCGTATCGAGCCCCTCTATATACACCGACAAGAGAGCCACTTTGCGTATTCCACCGAGAGTCGAGTTCATCCCTTTGCTTAACACTTGAGCCATTTCTATGACTCACCGAACCATCATCGAGTTGGTCAACGAGCTCTCTTTCATTGCGCTTATGTTGATCTTGCTCAACTCATGTAATTCATGGCAGATAACTCAACTCATACTACGATGTACACCAATCTCAACATCGCTTAACCATGCCGACTGATGATGAGCTCAAACGACTCAAGATCTACCCTACTTCTCTTGGCTCATCGACATCGGTAATCTCTCTACATAGCTCAATCTCACATTTATTTGGCTTGGGAACTCTCTTTAGTGAGCCCTCACCAAGTTGATCCCCACGAACACACTTTGGTGTATTCCCTTGTAATCTTCTCTAATATTTACCATGTTTGATGTCTCGCTCACCATCCTCGACAAACCGAGTCAATCTCACTCGTCAACTCATCCTCATGACATGTTGATCTCACTTTTGTCTCACCACCGAGCCATCATCACCCAAAATCTGCCAAATGAACTCACCAAGTTGTTGGATTTTCACTCATGCTCAACTCACCCTGAATCGCCTATCGACGGGTTACGTGGGATTCCACCTATTGCACTATCAACTTGAGGTCGACTCGGCTTTTCCCAAGCTCTTTCCAACTTCATCCCTCAAGTGACTCCCTCACCGAGTTGAGCTACCGCACTTGCCTTGTGAATTTTGAGTCACAAACTCCTGAACATAATGCTCCTGCAACTCAATCCAAAATGAGTTCATCGTGGATCCCATAATCCATGACTTTCCTCCAACACATGCCTTGGTGAGTGCAAAACCAACCTCTCACCATATTCATCTGCGTGAATGATTTTATGAGTCGCACAATCACCTCGACTCAAGGACAAGCCCTTCACGAGTCAAGCTTATCAAGCTCAACTTGGTTCTTGTCAATGACTCCTCCCCGAGCGACTCACCTAGCTCATTAGCCCGATCTCTCAACATGTCGAGCCTAAAAGAGCTCCCTCCACCTCTTCCGTTGAGCTCAAATTATCTCCATGATGAACTTCATAGGTCACTTTCTCAATGAAGAGCTCGATCAAGTATCCTAGTGGCTTGACCATCCTCCGTCGGTAGTCTTACAACATGACTCGCTCGCATGAGCTCTGTCTCATCCTCCGTGAATATCCCTCCATGAACTTGGGCCTCTCCCACTACAAATATGAGCCAAAACATCAATTTTGATCTGCACTTGTTTTCTCGTGAGCACAAGCGACTCAACTCCCTCTACATGCAAATTCAAAAAGCTACGTTCTAGCTCACCCAAGCTAGTTTTGCCATGGTCTTTTTGAGTCGCTTCACTGCTTTGCTAAGTTGTGAGCTCCTCGTGCATTCTTTTACCCGAATTGCTAAGTCTCCACATTATTTGTTCCATTGGCATTGAGGTGATTTCACCCACACATTCGAGCCTATTTACAAGGCCGAGGAGCCCGAATCGATGCTCATACTTCAACTTTCACTATGTTATGCTCTGTATGATGTACCAAACTCGAATCCCCGCAATTTTCTATTCGCACCCTCTCGTTTTCTAAACACACCTAGTTATCTCCCTATGAGCTACTCTTGTGATCAAACTCACATAGTAACCTCCGAGACACTCTATTTGGTCGAGCTATGTCACCGTGGTTCTTTGAACACTTTGCATCAAGCGATGAGCCAAGCTCATCTGATTATGTCACTCCATGTTACACATTAATTGCATTAAAATTGGAATTCGCTCATCACTATGCCGACTAACACTCGACTCGGCTTTCATCGTGCCATATCTACTAACAACTATGCAGAGTTATCGGGAGCACTTTTGTGGGAGGAAAAATGTCCTCGATGACTTGGTTGTGTTCCACAAGCACATCCCTAGTGGTGAGCTTTCCCAAATTCCCACTTGTTGGCAAAATCTTGAGCGACTCCGACATGTTGGCTTCGACCAACTCAAAAATTAACTCATTGTTTTCCCATGAAATTTCTTCCACAATGGTTATTCAAGCTCGGGAGTCCAACTGTTGTTTTCCCATGCATGGCATGGCCTCCACACCACGTAAGTTCGAAATGGGGTACTCGGTTTTTCAATGCCATTTTTCCCACGTATCATTTGGTGACTTAGCTCTTGATGTTTATTTTTCCACTTGACTCAAACCTTCTCATGCTCCACAACTTGGCTCAACTCGAACTCTCGGCTCAACCCCACACGTAGCTCACCTTTTTGACGTAACCCGAGCTCACCATTCTAAAGCTCAATATGAGCTCATGGGTCTAACTCTTGCTAGTTTCTAAAAACAACTCAACCTCGAGACGGAACCCGCCCTTGTTGAGTTCAAAATCGATGCATTGAGATGTTTATTAGCTCGAAACCTCAATGTTCAATCGGCTTGCCCGAGCCAAAAACATAAGACTATAGACAATTAGCTCTTTCATCATAAACCTAACTTGCTGAGTTGCTCGGTGAGCTAATTTGGCTCGGTGCTACTATGATCTCCAAACTGATTTTCACCATGATTTTAATTATCTTGGGCTCTTTTTGAAATCAAGAGTCATGGAAACTTGTAAGATCTCCTAAAGGTAAATTATTGATTTGATCATTTTATCTACATTGACTAGAAGTGGCCTCCAGGCCAATTTTCTTGTTTTGTGCAATCCATGAACCTCCAAGACCAAACGACCCAAAATGACCTCAAAATTTCCTGAGACACCGTAAATGTCCCCAAAGCACAAAATTTTACCCGTAATATAACTGAGTGTTTTATAAAGGATCTTCCAGCCTGTGGATACACCCGTTATCCATTTTGACTAGAGGTAAAAAAATGGGTAACACAACCCACACTCATTCATATAAATTGTACATTGTCAGAATGCCCTCTGTGGTTTCCATCAGGAAAACACCTTCATGTAAAAATAGCTTAACATCATCATCACCAAGTATAACTAAAATACATGGTAGTATCTTTGATCGTAAAATTAACCCTTGAAATATTGGGTATCTCAATTTAACAACATTATCACTGGTATAACTAAATATTAATCTAGGTTTCTAAGAGGCAGAGGATAAATTTAAGGCCACCTATGCCTCGTGAAACATTTTTTAGGTGATGATAAATTTTAAATATAATTTTTCAAAAATGCAAGATAGTGTTATTTTTACACCAAAATTAAGATATATAAAATATTATTCGATATATATTTAACTATTTTTAATATATATCAAGATAATTAACATAGTAGTCTATATAAAAATAATTGTCATACTTAAAATTTCGCAAGTCACATGACAATTATTTCAAATATTTGTAAGTCTTTTACCTGTAAAATCATGAAAATTTTCTAAATGATTGCCAAATGTAACCCCTATCGAGAGGGTTTAAGACCACCTTCCACTCCCCAAAAATACATATAAACAAAAAATAATTTCAAATATCAATGTATCATGCATAGATTATGCGGTCTCAAGCTCCTAGAGTGTAGCCCCTTTGGTCCAAAGATGTGACCTCCTACGTAGTTGCTCAGTAACTTAACCACTGTGCTCTGGGTTTCATTTTCAGAAAGAATTTAGTGAGTCGATGATGCTCATCTCCCTCTCGAGTGATAACTATTGTTTCGATGACTGACGAACATCTTATCGACATGGAGAGTGTCGAGTCTAGCGAAGTGACGGTAATTTTGATGTGGATAAGCGGTCATTCTTCTAAGTTGGGAGTAACATGGGGTGAATCAAATAGTGGGAGGTCATGATGGAACATGTTTTTGGAAGACGTCGGCATTAGGAGATGAACGGTTTAGAATATTTTAATCGACATCCATGTACAAACCTCAGAATTATTGATTTTAATTGTACATATCAGAAGAAGGCTCTAGGGTTTCCCACTGAAAAAATACCTTCAAATTAATTAACAATGTCACCTGTGAAACACCGATGGTCATTACAATGTTTTTATAAAAGAAATAAATAAATGATTACAAATATGGCTTCAAGGAAATGTTTTAACTATTTCAAGTGTAACAGAGTATGGTCGCAGGGTTACATCCTCCCTCTACGAGTATTCTCCTCACTTTTATTATTTCCACACATTTTTCCAACGAAGCAAATTTTAGTTATGGGCATTTACCTTCAAATTTTCCATGCCCTACACCCACCACCATTAAACTCACCAAATTTTGAAGCAGAAAGTCGCAACTGAAAAGGGCCATTGGGAAATGTCACCAAAAAAATGATGGAACTAGGCGTAATAAAGCTTCCCTAATAGAGGTGCTGAAAATTGATTGTTGGAATACAAAGGATAATATGAATTATTGTTTAGCTGCATGGGAATAGTTTTCCAACAAATGGATTAGACACTTGTGTTGAGCATTTGAGGCGTTCAGAGATGAACGGTTTAAAACATTTTAATCGAGGTCCTATGTACAAATCAATCTACAAACCGTTGATTTTAATCAGAGATTATCAAAACCCCAAGGGTTTCCCACTGTGAAAAAAATGCCTTCAAAGTTAAAATTAAACAAATATTTAAAAGTTTAAATAAAAATTTATAGTCAAAGAAAATGAATCGTGGTCAATGGGAGGGGGACACGATAATAAATGGGGCCATGTATCATGGAGGGGGCATGGGGTCAAGTTAACTTTCCTCATTATCCAAAACTCCCTCGCATTTGTTCATGACCCTTCCAAGAATTAAGGGTATTAATTTATGCCTTAATTTTGTATCAATATTATAGGATGTGAGGTTAGTGCATGGGTTAGGGGATAGGTTTAGGAGTAATTTTAGTATTTATTCACACTTAGATAGTTTATAGTGGTTTTAATAAATGATAAAATATTGGGACTAAGAGTTAATTTCTTTAGTTAACACCACGGTCCATCTACCAAATAAATTATATTGGTGACTATGACCAAGATAGATTTATCTAGGGTTTTATTAGGAATTTTTTCACAAAATGTTTTATAACTAGGAATTTAATACATATAATGGTAAAACAATATTTAATCTAACCAATAGAATTTTACAGTGGAATAAGCAATAAATGAAAATCAAGATTTACATTTAATATTTCTTATTAATTCCCAATGTAATTAATATTCATCTACACATATATATGAATAAATTAATAATTCCAATGTTTTTGTTTAATGAGAAAACCAAAAAATTGTCATTAACTTATTTGTGTACAAGTATGTTGGCTAGGAACCATTTGGGGTTATACTTTGTACCCACTGGTTAGGACATCTATGAACCATCTCGGGGTTATACTACTGCACCTCCGATGAGGACAATGTCACCACCCGCCTCCTCCCTTAACCTTTGATTGCATACACATTCACTTTTTTAAAAAACCCTCCATTTAATTAAATGGGTTCAAAATTTAACTTTATAGTATTATCTTCCACTTGAGGTGAGTTCAAATACATCCTTTTCCTTATGTATGCAATTTAATAAATCAAGCTAAGTTAATGAAAAGAAACTAACACCAAGTAGAATCCTAACTTAGCTAATCTATCAAAAACACCATGATAAAGCTATGTAAGGGAAAAACTTAACTAATGCATCCAATTAAACATGAAATACTAAGCCATCCCTTGTTATTTTTTATGGGCTTTCTAAATTGTAGTTGTTCCTTTTGTTGAACCGATCATGATTACAACATGATCAAAGGAAGGCTATCTCCATGAAGAGGAAAGGATCTCACCAATATGGCTTAATTGCCATGTATGGTTCTTCCTTTACTACTCTTTGCAAGTAGAGGATAGAATGGGTGTTAGATCAATAAGCTTTTCAAGGTAGAAAATGCTCTTATCATGTGCATATAGTGTAAAAGTGAAACATTGGTGTAAGATTAGAAGGAAGGTACTAGGTTGTTTATATAGCTTTCCAATTTGGGAGAAGCTAGAAACCTAGAGAATGTGGGATAAAGATAAAGTAGAATTAGAAAGGGATAAGCATGATTAAAATGAATTAATTAGTAATTAACAACTCATGGGAGTTGGAGATGATTTAATTAATCAACTAGGATTAATTAATAGGCCAAGATAAGCTTAGAGAAGCCATTTAGAGGTGATTTAGAAGGAAATAGGTAGAATTTAGAGGATTTAAAAGGGAATTTAACCAATAATAAGGTTTATTGATTAAATAGGAGATTAAAAGGCTTAATTAACTAATAAATAGTTAATTAATTGATTAGAAGAGGATTATAATTAATAAAGTGTTGTTAATTGGCATCTAGAATGGAGGAAAGACTAGTTAATTAACGAAGTGTCGTTAATTGACTAAAATGAAGGGGAATGTTAGCTAATTAGTGGGAAATCACTAATTATAATGGAAATGACGAAAGAGGATAAACAATGCAATTTTAGTAGTAAAATTGTGTAGTCATATTTAGGTGTCTACACCTTCCAATAAATAAGTCTTGGTAAGTAAATATCCATTTAAACTTTAATCATTATTTTTAAATGTCCTCCTCGTGAAAGGTGCCAAGTATACATGTCATCACATAATTAATTTGAATAAATATTTTACACCTTAGTCTTTAACTTTTGAGAATGTTGTCATATAATAACTAAATAAAGCAACATGTCAATATCTTTGTAATTGTTTAAATGCTCTACAAAATGGCGATCCTCCTTCCATGAAGGATAATAGTATCATTTCCATAAGATATCCATCATTGCCTTCACTCTAGTATGGATGTACTAGAGACTTCTAACATCCATAATGTTTGCTCATGATTTTGGGTTTGTCGATTTGAAACTCAACGGGTAGTGCTACATGCCAAACTTAAAAGATTCACAACTTTCCATCCTTAAATGGAAGGACAAGTTATCAATATGACATTGTTTCCCTTATTTTAGTGAAAAATCACAAACATCTATTCACACAGGATAAATACCTCGCATTTTTCCAACACAACTATAATTGAATTCTCCATAGTTTTTATCAAAGTAACCTAATCAAGTATGTCTTAGGTTTTGGTCTATGGTTTTAGTTGGCATTGTGTGCAATTCTCATGCACTTATTGGATATTAAACATAAAAGAGGAGCATGAAATTTCCTACACTCCTTTTTGAATTTTGGTGAGTAGATCGATTGGCATCCCCAAGTGTTCACCAATTTGAGGTTAGTAGTTCAAAACCTACGCCTTGAGGGTTCCTCGCTTCTAGTCATTTACTATGGAGAGATGTGGGGGTAGTTAAGCAAGAACTAAACGATGTTGATTTCCTGTAAAGTAAAAAGGGGGACAAATTATTGCGATCACAAATATACAAAGATCCCCCAAAAGTGATGCATCTTCACATGTTCAAAATTGGTGATTAAGTTTGGAGTGCGATCAAAAGAAATAAATGCCGATATGCATGAATTAAATTCTTGGGCCACTTAGGTATGGACCATAAATAAGCATTTGAGTTCTAGAAGTAGTGCCCTCATCCTCGACAACCTTCCATATCTCAACACCCATTATGTGTTCAACACAAACATTCCCTTTACCATTACGATAAGGAAATTCATCAAATCCTTCTACCATTACCGGATTGACCATGGGTCTATGCCAACATGCATTGTTTGGGTAAAAATTGCATCATTGTATACAATTTATTCTATTCTTTTTTATGCATACCTATGTGTTGGACTTATATAATTATTGTTCTCCTCATTTGGATAAAAACAACCATAAAACTTGAAGAAATGGTTTGAATCCTAGATAATATCTTAATCCAAAGTCCAATAACAAAAAGCAATAGCGAAGTTATAGCTCATTTATATCAAGTTATAGCCGATGCAATATCCTCGCTATACATTTGGTAGCCCAACACATCAAGCTAGTTGTCATTATTTAGTGGGAATTTTACAAAGAAAGTAATGGAGTTATTTATGAATGTGTTATATGACAACTCCAAGATAAATGCCTTGAGTTTGACATATCTGTATGATTTTCAAATAGTATTTATTTCGTTAGTTAATTATCCTCTAAAATTGAGTAACCATGGCCTCTCCATATTTTTTAACCTCAATCTCCATCAATTTACTAACAAAACTATAGTCTTTATTAGATGACATTCAATACTCGTCCTTATGAATCATGGCCTCCAACTTCTCAACATTGACCATATTTGATGTCATCCTCTTACTAGTTCACCCGAATTCCCCTTAAATTCTTAACAATGTAAACCACAACAACGCTAATGCATACAAAGAAACAAAATTAAAACACCACAATCATGAGAAACAAATACAAGTTGGTTTGCTTTATTTTTTATTATTTTTAAATTTGTTGTCTTCTCTAAAATCTCGATTCTAAACCACCTCTAAATATAAAGATAATGACATCCATAAAAATACCAACCTATATTTGATCAAAGAGTCGTGGTGATTTCCATCGCGAATCCATCCAACAATACACCTTACTAGACATGTAAGCTAATCACAATATGATGCCTAATAAGAGGATGATCCCCCTCTTCTTTCTCGCAACACCCCTACGTGTGCACCAAACATGATAGCTAATCACCTCCATCCAAAGTTTATTTTTCTTACCTCTTACATTTTGCATGTGCTCTACAATCTAACACATGGTGGTGGATTGTAATGTATGTGAGTTGTTAACAATTAATGGTAAATCTTAAATTTGACATCCATTTATTTTTCATAAGACATGTTTTGTTTTTTTTTGATGTACACGTAGATAGGCATCCTAAAATGGTATACACAATGATGATGGAATGCGATGTCCATAATTAGTTAACAATTAATGACCGACCTTAAATTTGAGATCCATTTAACCATTATAAGGTAGTTTTTCCTTTGGAGTTTTATTTTTCCCTATAAATTGTTTTTTGAACCCGACACAATCGTATAATGAGTTGTAGCCTCATATCATTAAAACATGTTTCAAAGGCTCGTCGTGTTTGCTTTTCAGATCAATGGATCGGGATGAAGGAAAGGGAATATTGAGATGGTAGACTATGCTTGAATGGAAATTTGCAAATCACATAGCCCCAAAATGATAAATATGTATGTTGAAAATCAATTAAGGAAGAAGTAAGCTAAATGGGAAGTTTTTAATGAGAAGGCATAAGGAATGTACTTTAGAATTCTGTACTAGATAGAATTAACCCACTCCTTATTCTCAATCCTTTAGGAATTGTAACATTTAACATATATGCCTCTACTATACATATTGTCCTCAATATTCCAATTCAATAAATGTAGTTAGCAAGGAAAAATGTTGACAACGTTCAAGAAAACATGAAAAACATGACACATCCTCATTAATGCGATGGGATTTTTGGCCCAATGTTGTTGTTAAAAATAGACACATGATTACATGAAACAATTCCCCAATAACATATTTACGAACAACGTGTCTATAATTATTATAGAGACCTTTCCACCTACCACCTGTTATAAACAAACTTATCTACGCATCATACTTATCTATTAAAATATTAGGGCACAAATTTAATATAGTTGTTACATTATCAGAAACAATATATCGACAACAAGGTGATTCGCAATGCCTCCCCGTTATAAACCTATTCATGTGCCATACTTGCCATTCTTGCCTTAGTGGATTGATGAAAGATTGTTTGCTACGCCCGATATATAATGCCTCATTAATAAGACAATTACTTATCATGGAACATGTCACATCAAGTTAATGACTATAAAGATTTGTCTTTAAGATTATTCAATAGGTGTATTATTATATTGGAGACATTACTCCTCAATGCTCTAGGATAACACGGATCTATTCGATATTCCACACTATATTGTTTTGAGCTTGTGATACAACTTATGTCACTTAAGCAATTGTGGAATTATGCTTTAGAAGCACATATCCTCCTAGTTCAACTCAGTAGTGCCCACTTCCCTCCGACACCTTTTGATTATTGTTTTGATACTATCATTTGCACTTATGGATATATTATAGTTTTGATATAACATGTTAGTAGATATCAGAGATACTGAACTGTTATTGATTTGATTCTTATATGATGCATATGGACTACTGGAGACATTTGATGTTGATATTGATATACTTTTGACATGGTTATTTATCTGTAATTCTAACATGTGATATATTTAGTCATATTGAGTAGACCTTGATAATTGGATTAATGTGATGATCGTTTTGACATGAATGAAATGTGGAATAGAAATGTGCTAGAAATTGTAAGTGATATCGTATTTGCATAGATGATATTAATTAATATATAGTTGATTTTAGATTTATATCGCATATTTTGGCATGAATGTTTTAATGCGGCCACGAGGCCGAAGGAGGTATCCTCTGTTTTACAGGTATATTATATTCACAACAACATCAAGGGAGTGGAGACCAACCACATCGGAATTCGAGAAGAATCCAACTAGGGTCACCATGGCAACATGTAATTGTGTGTGTTAGAATTATTTGGTTAGGGGAAAATTGTGACCTAGGGGTCATGTGTTGTTTTGTTTTAATTTTCCCTT
Source organism: Taxus wallichiana var. yunnanensis (assembly GCA_018340775.1). Classification (NCBI taxonomy): domain Eukaryota; kingdom Viridiplantae; phylum Streptophyta; class Pinopsida; order Cupressales; family Taxaceae; genus Taxus; species Taxus wallichiana. The sequence goes on from CM031243.1 coordinate 689,799,782, forward strand.
TCTATTATGTTAGTATGTGTTTTCTCTTAGTAAGTGAAATTTTACTTGTTTTATTATTTATATTTTGGATTGGTGTTTACCCCTTTATTAGTCATGGGTTGTAGTGTCTTAATTAAGCTAATTTGAATTTGTCCTAAACTAACTAAAGATGTGACTAAAAGGATTTCATTTATTAAAATTGATTTAGTCTTGGATTTTGTGTTGAGTGAAGTGTGTTTGAATTTTGAGTGTAGCACACTCTACCCTTCATGGGAAACTCGAATTTGGCCTTAGAGGCCAAATTTGGAAGCTTGTGGGACAAGTCAAACTCGTCCCACACCTCTTAAATGCCCATGCCAACCCTACCTATGGGTTGGGGGTCAAATTTAGGCTCTTTTAGGTGTTTTGGGAAGTTAAAAAGGTGAAATGTTAATTGCACTTTCTTTCAAATATTTAATTTTGTCCTTTGGGGGAGTGGGCTTAGATGGAGTGTGTAAGGTGCTTGTCATTCCTCCAACCACTCATTAATGGTGCATTGGAATATGAGGTTGACCAAGTGATGTGGAGTGGAGGGAAAATGAGGTGGCATCCTACTTGGAGCCACATCATCCCTCCCTCTCTTTCTCTATTTATTGAATCCTTTTTGCTTGTTTTGGGGTTACATGTTCATTTTTAGTCTCTTGTATTTTTGGAGAGTAGAGGATTTTGAAGGAGTTTGTGGATTTTGAGCTTGTTGGAATTTTTTTGGAGCTTGTGGATGCTTGCTTGATCTTTGGAGGGTTTGGAACTTCATACTTGGAACAAGCTCTACCATGGAAAGGTAGAGCTTCACCTTTGTTTATATTATGTTATAGTTATATATGTGTGTATATGTTGTGTGAATGTTATTGTTTCTTTGAAATGCTTGTTAGGTATGAGTAGAATGCCTAAGTTGGGAGTGGGAGGAGACTATGGGGAGTTTATTTGAGGGAGGCATAAGAGATCATTTTCTTGAGGAAGGAGTTTGGGTTGGGATGCCCACCTAGTATGAGAAATGCTTGCATTTTCTTCTTGTTCTTACTTTGAGGGAGCCATAAGAGTTAAGGAGGCATAAAAGTGGATGGAGGGATAAGGGGTACTTGAGGGAGGCATAAGAGTTGTTAGGGGTATTGTGTTTTACATTGGAGGTTTTTAGGTGGCACCCATTCCCATTGGGAGGCATAAGTGCCTCCCCTAGGTCTTACTCTTTTGGCTTTCTTGATAAGCCTTGTGATCTTGTTGCTTTGTTGTTTTCTTCTTGTTGAGTTGTTGTTGTGTTTTGTATGTAAATGGAATGAATATGAAATTGTATGTTAAGTATTGTGGAAGCTAGTAGTTGCCATGAGTTGAGATCTTCTCCTATTGTGATGTGGTTGGGGCTCGGGGGCCAAAGGAGAGGATAGCTTCTCTTCTCCTTTGGATATCTTGGTTGGGTGGAGAGTGTTTCCTCTCCCCTATCTTGTTGTGAATCAAGCAAACTTTTGGAGGAGCTACCTTGTTGGTGTTTGGAGCATTGGAGTCTTGTTGATGACCATGTGAAACTTCCTTGTATTTTACCCACTTAGAGTGGAAGAAATTGTAATAATGTATTTCATTCTTGTATTTACATTTTGTATGACTTCCCACATCAAGTGGAGAACATTGTATTGATTTTTGTGATGAAACATATTGCATTCCATTGTGGCTATGGAAGTGTATTATACATTGAAAGGAAAGAAGAAAGATTTGTGTGAATTAGTTTGAAATAGAAAAGAAAGTTCATTTCCTTTGTTTGAAAGTTGTATTATATGTGAAAAGGGGAAGGAAATATTTGTCCTTGTAGAATTAGTTTTGTTGCAATGTATGTGGAAATGGAAAGAGCTTAAGTGTTAGTAATCTCTTACTTGTTAACTAAAGTAGATCATCTCCTAGAACACAAATTTCATTTGTCTTTATTTTATTTGGTTAAGAAAGAAAGTTAATTTCTAAGGTTAGCTTGTAATTCTCATTTAGAAATTATTGCAAATCTACAAAATGGGTAAGGGAAACGTAATCTACTTTCTCCTACTTCTCACTACAATATCAAATTGTAAGTCTACAAAAAAAGAATCCTTACTCAAGATTTTTACTTGCTATCAGTAGCTCACATAAATTTATTATTACTTATTGATAGTAATCTTGATACCTTGAAGTTTTATCAACATTAAAATATTATTAATATTAATCAACTTATTAATATTAATAATAGATTAATATTAACATACTTAAAATTTTAATACACTTATATATTAGATTATACACATATATAAATTTAGATGTAAATAAATATATAAAAGTGGGTTATTTGAATACGTGGTTAATATAACCAAAAGGTGCTAATAAGACAAAATTTTAAATGTGAAGCTTTAAATAAAAAGTGCAGAATTTTTATAAAGTTAAAACTTTTGTTAAAAAATATATATACATTGAAATTTGCTTGGGCTTATAGCCGCGGCCTTTGTGGGAGGTCAAATAGAAATGGTGGTGGGGCCGACCCCACCCCCATAGTCTTTGAATATTTACATTTAAATACCCCACCCAAACTTTTAAACCCTAACTTGTTACCACTCACTGTCCATTTTGCACATACGGCTCCCTAATGCTTTAAACCTGCGCACTGTGCCATGTTAAATCCGCGGCCGACTTCTTTTTGAATTGGTTATATATATATATATAATAAATACATATATATTTTGTTATTATTATTACACACACACATATATATATAAGAATCACATTTCTGGTTTCTTGTATCATTATTTCGGGTTTGTAATATTGGAAAATAAGTAGAATAAAAAAGAAAAAGAAATACATATATGTTTACATTACCCAAATGAAGATGCAAACCAAATAAAACCATGTATCAAAATGGGCAAAACCCACAAGCCCTTTTGGGCAAATAAAAGAAAACTAAGCTAAATAAATTAAATAAATGCTTTTAAAACCCTAGGAGAGGGTGTGAGCAAAAAAAAAAATTATGGGAGCTTGCAATGTCTCCCCAAAAGCTTGGGATGGCCTCCAATGGCCTCTCTCAACCTGCAAAACAAATGGAAAGAAAATGAATCAAATGAGATGAGAAAGAAGCTTTCATAAGGATGTTTTAGGGTTAGATTGTCTATTTCCAAATCAATGGTCAAAATTTAATCCATCCAAGGGATGAGATTCATCCCTACAAAAAGTAGGTGGAGAGTGGGTGAGTGGAAATTACCCTTTTAATTTAAATGTCTTAATTTTAAAACATGAGTTGACTTTTAAGGGGTCACTTTATGGGGTAAGGGGATGTTTATTCTAACCCCATGTAAAATGGACCTTGTTATTTATTTATTTGTGGAATATTTAACTATAGTAGGAATTTAATTGTTTATTAAATTAACACTTAGAGTGAACTAAACCTTGGTTGGACTAAATCTACTTATTAGTTTTAATGCGGACTTAATAATTGGTTAAAATGAGAAATTATTAATTATTAAATATCATTGACCTTGAAACATTATCGTGACAATTGTAGTTTCGAGCCTGTATGCGGGCACACTTTTCAAAAAAAATTATTCCATAATTTTTCTAACTAAACCTAGGTTGTTCTTGAGTCTCTTGCGGGCGTTTTAGCAAGCGTTACAAACTCCACCTATGCATGTATTGTCTTAGGCACATAAGAGGTACCATACTCTCTTGCATTATTTATGTTAATAGTAATGATCATAATAATAAATTAAGCTCCATAAAACTTTGTTAATTAAACAAGGATTTCGGCATATTGGTTATAAAGGAGACATCCACAATGAATATTGGACATATAATTATTGTATTCTTTGATTGACAAGAATCATTGCTCCTGTTACAAGTTAATGCAAAGGGTACAAGAAATCAAGAAACTCAAAACTATGGGAGGGTTTAAGGCTACCTCTTGATGTAGATGATGATGGTGATGATGAAGGTACAGTGTAAAAGAACCTCCTCACTTTGCTAACTTGACAACATGCAAGTAAAGAGAAACTAAACACAAAAACATTAATAAATAAGATGGTGGGTTACCTAACAAGGTCAATCCCAAGAAAGCGATAGCTTCCTAGGATGGATGTCAACCCACGTTTGGTAAGAAAGGTCCATAAATGATAATTGATAAAATGATGTAGAATAACAAAGGTATAAAATGTACTAGATGTTGAGATAGATATCCGAAAAGGAAATACTTTGATAAAAGGAAACCCAAAACTACCCGAGACGATGACTCGAGATCGACTAAGACGGTTGACAACAATCGAGTGCGAGTAACTATAGAAGATACGCGAAATAGAGTGGAACTTGTTCGGGATGTCGATTTGATACAAAGATAGTGATGAACAAAGATGATGCAAGTGGAGGTAGATCTTATGGAGGATCTGCAGTAGGGTCAACAATGACTTGATGGTTCACAACGATCAAGGCCAAGAAAACTAAACCAAGGTTGATAAACAGTGGGTGATTGAGATAGAGTGCTCTAGATAAAGGGGAAGCTATATAACAAAAGTAGATGATGATGCACATATGAAGGAGGGTTAGCATAGATGAGTTAAAAATGACTAATCCAAGTCACCGGTGACTAGGATGGGTCGACAGAGACTAGAGTGAGATTTAGGATTTAACAAGATCGATGGATGGGAAAAGGGGCATGCAGAGTATCACGAAGATGTTGACAAACGAACGAGTTCCAAGGTGAGATGTAAACCTACAAAACATAGATGGTAAAAAAGAAAGGTATCTCGAAAAAATCAAAAACTTCAAGCTCCATTGATAACATGCAAGAGGTGTCAAGGAATTCTAAGTTGGTGGTTGATCATGAGGAGGAGAGAGAGTAGATTGAAATTGTAAGAAATCCCGAAATCTAGATTTTTCCAGCTATTTGTGAGAGGGGGTGAAGGTATATAAATAGGTTGATGAAAACCCACATGATTCGCTTTCATGGCGATCGAAGAATACTACAAATTAGGTTATTGGAGGTCATATTTGATTTCAAAAAGAGGTGTTAAAATGGCTGGAAAAAGGTGGCGAGCTATTTTATGGATTGCTACAAGGCTAGGTGGGGAGAAATTAAGGGGATTTAAAAAGCGATCAGTAGGTGAGGAATTTTAGGGGTATTAAATGGGGTAGAAATATAATATAATAGTATTAAGGTGATAATGGAGAATGGGGTGATTAAAATAATATATATGTTTAATGGGTACTTTAGATGGGATTAGGGATAATAAAGGGGATTATATAATAATGGGCTTAAGATGGGAAATAAGCATTTAGAGAAGAAATAGAAATTTGAATAGGAAGAGGAGGAGAATGAATGTGCAAGATGATGAGCAAAGGCGGGATGGGGGACATTGTGTCGAAAATCAATGTCTACATTTGCCCCTTTTTGTTAAGTGGTTTGTTTAAGTAAGTCGCAAGACAAAAACTAGAAGTGATGATGAGAGATGATGGTTGAGGTGCTCCCCCTCAAACTAGGGATTGACGACACAAAGGGGATTCGATTACGAGTTTGAAAGAGATAGATGGAGGGATGAGGGAAGGAAATGGGTGGGAAAAGAGATAGAAGATGCCCCAAGTGAAAGGGGATGATCATTTGATGGGATAAAAACAAAAATAAAATGGTGGTGACCTTGGAAACATATCGGTAGGACATAGCACGCAACCTGCGATGGAGGTGACGTTAAGAACCTACGAACCCAATGATTTAGAAAAATTCATTGCAAGATGGAGGGAATCTAATGGGAATTTTCTTGGATGGATGTACAAGCCATGGGACCAATGAGTCAAAGGCAACATCAAAAGTATATAAATAAATGTGAGGATGGTCAAAACGATGGTTTGAAAATGGTCAAGTGAAAAAGGGGCAAGAGATTATGTGATGTCTTCGCAAGCATGAGGAAGAAAAAAATATGAGTCCTAGATGGGATGAAGATAAAATATGACCACAAAGGTGGGATTTAAGATGAACGATGGTGCCCCAAGAAGGGCACATCGATGACCTAGCCATGAAAGGATATAAAATGTAAGATAGAGACACATGATAAGTTAAAGTGTGTTATGGGTGACACACAAGTTTGAGATGGAGGAAAGGATAATTTAATGAGGAGATTGGTTAAGATAGGGAAAAGAAGAAAAATTAGGGTTTGGGTCAACGACGATTTGAATGAGTTGTTGGTGACCTGGTTTGGGTCGATGGCGACTAAGGCGAGTAAATGACGATAAGGATCGGTGACAGCATATATAAGTGACCTGGTGGTCAAAGGGCTCATTTGCATTGTGTGAGTTTGTCAATTAAGAGATATGAGAGAGAATGAATTGTGTAATTTAAGGAGATGGAGCAATAGTTGATGGAGGAAGCTAGAGGACTCGACGAGTGGTAGAATCTAAATCCTAACTTAGTTTTTAATTTTATTTTGGTTTTTGGTTTTTTTTGAGAAAATTGATGGCAGGAAGGGTCGTTTCGGCAATGATTGGGCGGCTTTTGTCAACCGGAGGTGATTCGATTGTCAACCCAAGGGGGTCACCGATTGATGGGTAGGGATTAGATTAATTTGATAAAAATGGTGATTTTTGATGATGAGATGTTGATGGGTGATTGTTTGATTGGTTTTTCGCAAGCTAGAGACACTTAGTATTTGAGAGATCATGGTCCCCACATTGTTTGATATGATTAGAGGAGATGTGATAGAAACAAAGTGGGATCACCTCATGGTAGTGGGACTATGTGGATTTTTCCATTAGCAAAGGGTGTCAAGAGATACAAGACTCATGATTGCATTGATTGATAGGTGGGACCAACGAGATAAGAACATTTTGGCTCAAAACAGGTGAGATGACGGTCACACTAGAGGATGTGTACCTTGTATTTTGAGACTACCGATCCAGGGGGCACATGTGGTGCCTATCACAACATAAGGGAGGATGGTGTATTAACTTGGTTATTTGGAGAAAATACCACACAAATTTCATTTGTTTGAGAGATTTTCATATAGAGGTTTGATATGAGTTGACAATGTCGAGGGTAGGTTTGAGATGTTTGATCATGATGGTGATATCATGTTATCCTTTGTTAGAATTAGGTGGAGCTTGGTTTCCATGGACACTTAGAGTGCTAAGTATATATAGTGGAGCATCAAAAATGTTTACATTTGGTGTTGTGTTCTCTTAAAGGTGTATTATGAGTTATGGATGTACACATATGGGTGGAGGATAGGCATGGATGTGGGGTTCTTATTGCATTTTTGGTCATATGAGCACATATCCGTAGGAGGTCAACAGGCTTCCATGGGTGATGTGTGATCATATAAAGTTGGTGGTGGGATTTTTGAGATGGAAAGTGACTAGACTCATGGAGATAGGGGAAAGGGGAGGACTGGTATGAGAAGATCTTGGGGAGATTAGATGTGGAAGATGATGTTAGATGGAGGTATACAGAGGCTTTTTACATGGCGGGGATAGATGTGTAGCTAGTAGGAAGAGAAGGAGGGTGAGGTGGGTACAAGGTCTAAGGCCCGAGATGATTGAGGTGGTGTAGTTTACTAGGGTTATGAGACAGTTTGGGTAGGAGTAATGGGGTAGTTGGAGGCTTATCCAATATAGGTGGGATGAGACGAGAGAGGGAGGTGCGGGGTGTGGGAGAGGATACTAGTAGAGGTGGACATAGATGACAATGATGATGTGGGGTGGCTAGAGGATATGTGGATTGAGGAGATGGGCTAAGGCATTAGGAGTGGGGGGGAGGTGACGGTGACTGGGGAGAGAGGAGGTAGCGCCAAGAGAGAGGATGGACATGGGGGAGTGGTGGCTGAGATAGCCCACTTATAGGTAGAATTAGATGTTGATGCATTAGGGAGAAAGATATAACATAAGAGGAGGCCGTAGTGAGGCCACAGCATTATCAAGAGAGAGACCTGATTATGCGCAACGGATAGATATCGCACGACAGAGAGGCTACAGGCCAATTATGGAGATATGGGGTCTAGTAGTTGAGGTGACGAGGGAGTGAGGTGTAAGAGGCCTCACAGGAGCTAGTCTAGATGGCATCTCCTAAGTACTATGTTGTTAGCGCAATACAAGGGCGTTAGGTGAGAGGAGACATATTACGAGCGCATTGTTACAACCATATTTTCATATGTGCCATGGATATGTGGCGTACCTAGCAGGAGAGAGGAGACCAGGATCATCGTGATTGGTGCCACATCGAGAGAACAACTAGCATGGCATAGCCAAGGCGAGTTCTAGGTCCAAATGGAAACTAGGAGGTGGACATGCCTACTTCTTAGAGGGACATGGATCAAAGCTTAGAGCATTAGATCTGCAATTCACCACTTAGTGGGTGAACATTGTACATATATTTTGATCCGGATGTATAGATTTTTGAGATAGAACCCAAGAGGCCTATCATGGATGTATAGACTCATTTTGATGATATATATATGATAATGATTATATGATTTTGACGTGATTTATATGTGTTATGATGAGGTTTTATGATGATGTGATGTGGTTTATGTGCTTTGATGTGATATTTTGATTAGATCTTAGATGTAGAATGATTAGATGTTGACATGGATATGTAATGTGATGTATGTATTAAATAATTTGATTGAAATGATGTTATGATATGCTAGATATGAGATGACTTGGATTAGAATAGATGTGATGGTTTTAGATGTATATGTTAGTTTATGTGATGGATTAATATATGATTAAATGTGATGATGTAGATATGGTTGATCTATTGGTTTTGATAGATATTGATTGTATGAGATTATACATTTAGGTTAGATTATGTGATAGGATTTGATATGATGGAAGTGATATGAAGGATTGAATATGGATGCAAAATTTAGGATAGTGAGGTTGGAAAGGGCGTGACCTTGATAGGATGACACAAGCATGAGAAAGTACACATTTCATGATAGGAGTGTACGTGAAAAGTATGTTTTTGAACTAGATTATACGAAAAATGTGAGAGGGAACAACGTAGAATGCACTTACAACCAATGATGGGTGTTAACACATAACTAATGATAGTTAGTCACATTAAGACCCTGAGGGAAAAGTGGAAGGTGTATAAATAGACCCACTCTAGCCACGGCAAAGGGATTAATGATGGAGCTTATACATGGAAAATAGGTTCTCCTTAGGTGGTAGTCCTAGGTATATGCCCCAACTTTGAGCAATATGGTGCAAATTGATCAATGTGGAAACCGATCAATGTGGGAAGTTGATCAATGATGGGAAAGCTTTCTAGGATGCTTGCATTTGATATTTTTCTTTTCCTTTTGATGTATTTATAAGGTCGATAAATGTGTGAAACCTTCACTGCCATGATATGGGAAAGTAGCCATCCTTCGAGGGAGTGATTTATGATTAGGATTTTTGCTTTGGATTTTTATTTTATAGGTGGCAGGATAAGATATGTATGATAGTTGTCCTTCGAGGGATCAATCTATACTTTTGACAATTTTTCTTTATATGAGAAATTTTCCTTTGAGGGAGCTTTTTTGGATAAGATAGCTTTTGATATGAGCATCCAAAATTTTGACTTTAGGATAGAGCTAGGATAGCCAAGTAGACCACTTGGAGAGGGAAGATAATATGTACAAGCGACACCTATAGACCCTTAGCATGGTTCCAAAGTAGGTAGATAAGAAGGTGATGGATGTAATGATTGTGGGGTTCCCACCAAAAAGGAGGAACTTATCCATGAGGAATATGCTATGAGTAGATCCATGGTGCCCATATTTAAGGTCATAGATAGGATAGTGACGATAGACCACATAATTCTAGATCATTATGATGAGAGATGGAAGGGTTAGTGATGGAAATGAGATCTTAGGATGTGACTAAGATTGTGTTAGTAAGTATGTTAATAGTAGAAAGGCAAGTGTAAGGTTTTAAGAGGTTGCATCTCCGGTTTACCATCAAGGGAGGCTAAACGATAGGCTCTAGACCCATATTTATGTGTGATAATGTATGGTCTAATCCAGTTGGGAGAAAAATTTCCATGTTGGCTCCTTTCAGAGTAGTGACATTCTGATTTTCTTTTAAGACGAGGTCACCAATATTAAATTCATGTTCCTTAAGATGTTTTTTATACCCACATTTGATATGCTCTTAATAGATATGATGGTGTCAAGAGCGACTAAGCAACATTCTGCCTAACAATTCGAAAGTCAAAGTTAGATGCTCCCGACGATTTTCCTAGTTAGAGATAAAGTAATAAAGAGAGACACGTAAGGATGGGATTTGAACTTTGAGGGGAAGAATGAACTCAAAGCCATAGATGAGGGAGAAAGGAGTAGCACCCGTAAAGGTGCGAGATATTAGTCCGATAGGCCCAAAAGGCGGAGGGGATGTGAAGATTCTAATTACGTCCTAATTTGTCAATAGCTTTAGCTAGAATGTTACGAAGAGTCTTATTAGTGGACTCGGATTGGACATAATCTTGAGGATAGTAAGGGGGAGAGAAGCTAAGCTTGGTGTGTAAAGAGTCCCAAAGCTTCCTAGGGTCTTTGTTTTGAAGTACTTTTTGTTGTCTGTGATGATTTTATGGGTAACACCAAGCGGCAAATAATGTGCATATAGACTAAGTCTACGACTTTGTTATCTTTGGTGGACGTGAGTGGGATAGATTCTACCCACTTGGTGAATTAATTAGTAGCGGTGATGATGGAATGATGACACTAAGAGGAGCGTGAATTGATGAGACCAATGAGATCGAGGCCCCATTATGAGAAAGGTCATAGATATTGAGCCCGTTGAGGGCATGTCTAGGAATATGAAGAAGCTTGGAATGTTGTTGGCATTTAGTACACTTTTAACATATTCATAATAGTCTTGATTAAGAGTGGGCCAATAATAGCCTAAAGTTAAGAACGTGTTGGTGACAACCAAACTACTAAAGGGTCTAACACGATGTCGTCATGGACTTCTTGGATGGTGCGGGTAGATTCATGTGATTTGAGGCAACATAAAAGAATGTCGTCGAAGCCACATTTATAGAGGATGACATAGTGGTTAACACATTGAAGAAATGACCTCCTACCATTTTTTTCTAGGTCGTAGGGAAGTTTGGATTCAAATAGGTAGTCAAGATCCGAGAGTACCATGTGTCAAATTGATGGGTGTCAACAAGATTAACATGAGGAATATCATGGACATGAGAAGGCTAATTGAGACGATGAATAATAACGAAGATTTTTTATTCTTCGATTGCCCACGGATGAGAGACATGAGGATGTCATAGTATCCACAAAGATGTTGGATGAGGGAGGAACATATTGGATGGTATATCGATCAAAGGCCCACGAATGGTTTGGTGTGGGGTTGATTTTCGGTATGAGTAGAAGGGTGATCAATGCCATTATAGATGAGATTGGTTTTAAGAAGAGGCAGTTTGAAGGAAATGATATCCCCAACATTTTATTGATACATGAAGCCTTTATCGGGTCTACCAAGTTGATAAAGGGAGGGAAGGGAATTGAGAGTGAGGAGTCGATACTCCCTAGAGATAGACGCTACATCACATTGTCAAGAAATGCATCATTGGGTAGTTTAGATGTAGGTACAAAAGAACTAGTGCATGCTTCCAAGGATGATTCTAGTCTTGGTATGAGTATGTCATTTGGATGATAGGTCATATGACATGCCTTGAATGGAGGAAGGTCGATAGGGAGAGTATGGATTTTCCCCTCATGTTCATATTTGATTGGTGGTGGAGGGTGTATGGGGACACAACACATGGCACGAATCCATTGACATCCAAGCAAAAATTTGTACTAAAACTCCCCTCGATGATATAAAAGACTTCATATAGGATCTTTCGTTGGACGTGGATGGGGAGGATAATTGTGCCCAAAGTGGGGGAAACAACATCATTAAAGGCACGAAGGACCACGAGTGATTGAGCAACAATAGATTTGGGAAGTTTAAGATGATCGAAGGTATGAGATGAGATGATATTAATGTTGGCACCATTATCTATCATAGAGTAGCAGATAAATGTGTCATTGATGTGAATAATGATAAATAGAGGGAGGTCATGATCTTCAGTAAAGATGTCTAGAATTTTTGAATCATCAAAGGAAATAGTGGTGGAAGTGGTGAGAGCCCCAACAAGGGGTGGGACAAAGGGACATCTTATTGGGTGAGAGAGCTTGATGCAATTGTTTCATGAAACTCTTCTCGATGGTGGAGGGTTTTTGGGTAGGTGGCGTAGATAAGATGGACACCTTAGCCTTAGATGAAGAAGGGGATGGAGTGGGATCATCACGAGGAAGAAACGATGAAAACTTTTGATTTGGATTGAATGGATGGTTGCGACTCGTGAGGACAAGAATGGGTGGTGATACAAATGACGTCAATATAAAGGGGAGGACCATCCTTAAGATAATTAAATGTGGGAGGAGGGATATAAAAAAGACAGTTGAGGAAGAGGCTTTATAGGTTCATGGTACTTGGTTCGAGGATGGGGCTTGGATGTGGATTGACTAGTAGATGGGAAAGGGTGATCTTCTTGATGATAAGATCATATTCTTTGATAAAGTTGTTGATGAGGGTGTGAAGGGCCCTACAATGTTCTGTGGTGTGTCCGGGGACACAATGGTAGGAACATGTGGTGTTGGGGTCAAACCACATGGGCTTTGGCCCATGTGGGTCAAAGGGTTTAATGGGTGGAAGGGTGATTGTGGATGCTTGGAGGAGACGCTGAAATATTTTAGTATAAGATCCGATGGGAGTTTGTGAGGGTGAAGTGTTATGGACTTTAGGAGGATTTGAATTGGGGGAAGATGATGAAGGTAAGAGAGGAGTGTTTCTCTTATGAGGCTTCGTAGGAGCCTTAGGTTCATATTTTTCTTTAGGTACTTTTGATTCAGATTGAGGAGGAGGGATGGATGATTTAGATGTGGATTTGGAAGGGGGAATAAATGATTTGGATGTGGATTTGGGGGAGGGATAGATGTTTTAGATTGAGATTGGGTAGTGGTAGATGTTTTGGATGAAGGGCGTTGGTCCCAAAATAGAAGGTTGAGGCCCTAAGATAGATGTTTGGATGGTGGATGACTTGGATTGATGGGGTTTCAAGGGAGGAAGTTCTAACTTCTTATGTGGATGGGTGAGTGAATTTTGAGTGGGGACGCCAAGGTTCTTAGATTTTGATGTGAGGTTTTACCCTTGGTAGGGATGATGATGATTTCAACAGGGGATCTTCAGAGATGGAACTAGGTGATGTGGGTGTATGTTTTTTGAAGATGAGGAGATAGAAGATGGAAGTGGTTTTGGATAATACGTTTGATGAGATTGAAGGAGTTATATGATGGTTTTGAAGATGTTAGTATAGAAGTGGTAGTAGTTATGGGAGATGAGGATGAGGAGTGAGGCATCCTTTGAGGTTTATCAAGTGAGGATGTTTACAAACATAGTAGATTTTAAGGGGTGATGTGGATATGGGGTAGATTTAGGTGAAGGTGTAGATATGGATACAATCAAAGGTGTGGGTGTAGAAGGGGTTGTAGGTGTGGTTGTAGAGATAGTTTTGATGTAGGGATAGGTATGGATATGGAAGATGCGGGTGTAGAAGATGTAGATGTGGTGGGTTGATGTAGATTCAAGAGATGTGGCATAATAGATGTAGATAGGGTGGATGTAGATTCGATAGATGTGGTCATGGTGTGGATGTCGGTGTAGTTGTAGATGTTAAAGGAATAGAGGTGGGTAAGGTAGATGGAGGGATAATGGGAATGGATGATGATGTTGATTCTTGATTTAAGGTATTGATTGTGTGAGCATTGGGTGCTTGGGATGTGGAAGGATCTATTTTTTATTTGGTGAAGTGGTTAGGGAATGGTTGTTTGAAGACGTCTAAAGGTTGGTTGGGAGGGCATTAGGATTATCCAAATGAAGATCCCCATTAATAAGGGTTGGACAAGGTATTTGAATGTGTGACACTTTTTAATGTCATGATCATGGACTTGATGGTGTTTGTAATAGTGGTCCTCATGGTACCACGTAGGTTTAGGACATGTGTCATCAACAAGGCGGATAGGAGGAAGTTGGATGATATGAGAAGCCATGAGCTTATCAAAGATTGAACTATATGATTCCCCAAGAGGGTATAGTTGGGAGTAGGTTAGGAGCCCTTTGTGGGGGATTGGTATGAGAGGTAGATGTGGTAGAATATTTAACAATGATGACATTGGAAACATTTTTAGATTTATCATTGTGATTAGATGACTTGGTGAATTCTGGTTTTGGTTTGTTGGATCTAAGTTTGACATGGCCTTGCTCAAGGGCACAAAGTTCTAGTTTATAAGCCATGGTGAATTCCTCTTCAAAGGTTTGAAAATATTGGATTTGAAGGGTTGATGAGATATGTTTTTGCACATGATCGGGAGAAAATATCGATAAGCTCGATTTGAGGAAGGGAGAAAGATAACTAATTGATGAGACCCTACCACCTAGTGAAAATATTCGTGATGGATTCATCATCAATTGTTTAATGGCATAGAGGTCTGTGATGGTGATTTTGTGTAATATTAATGGAGAAATGTTCTAAAAATAATTGCTAGTTGGGTGAATGAAAAGAGGGAGTGTTGTGGAATGTCATTGTACCAATCTAAGGTAGGACCGACTAATGACATGGGGAAAGTATGGAGCATGAGGTCCTGATCATGTGTGATGAGATAACATGTGTGCCTAAAGGCATAAGGTGTTGTTGAGGGTCCTCCTTACTGTTGAATTTTGAAAATTTAGGGAGTTCCCAATGCGGAGGATAAGGTTTGACAAGAACTAATGGATGGATGAGGCTCATTACAAAATTTTTGTATGTGAATGAGCTTTTTAGGACCCAAGGTGGCGGCTTCGAGGTTCACCTAACCTACTTAACAGAGCCTACATAGGGTCATTGGATGTGTGGGGATGGGGATTGATTGATGAGGTTGTGGATTATAGAAGTGGAAGGATTGGGTTGAGGATTAGATTGATGATGTTGAGGATAAGTGGGTGTTTGTGGAGGTGGTTGATAAGGGGAAGATAGTTAAAGGGTTGTGATTGAATAGGCTAGGAGATAGGTTTTGTTGAGAGATGAGGATATAATGAGATGGATGTGATTGTGTTTTTTAAGAAGTGGGGATGTTAGATTGGTTTTACATGGGATGAGTGGGGATGTAAGTATGAGGTGGTTGAGATTTTAGATTGATTAGGAAAGATATGGTGGAAGACATTTCAAGAGGAGGTTGATGAGTTTGGGTTGATTATGAAGGATGGGGTTGTGAGGTGATGAAATTTAGTGTGGATTTGGGATGTGGAGATAGGAACAAAATTTGATCATGTTTTCTAGTGGTGGGAGGAGGAGTTGGGATTCCTAGACAAAGTTTTGGGTAGGGGTGTTAATAACAATGAGGGATGAAGGGTGAGAAAGTGATGGGAGAAGAGAGGGTGGATGTTGATATGAGGAAGATTGGGCGAGAATGGGAGCCACCATTGAGTGGATTGATGAGTTTGGGGGATTGTAGTGGAAGATTGATGGGAGCCAAGTTCATGTTGTGCACTATGTAAAAGCTCATTCATAGATCTAGGGAAGAAAATGGTGAGTTGAGAGGTGAGGACTTGAGTGGATTTGGGGTGAGAATGATAAGCATAGATTTGTTGAAGAGGGGGTTCATCGATGGGAAGGTTGGTGGATTTACGGAGAAGGTAGTCATGAAGAACAATATGGTTAGGGTCTAGGAGTTTTTGGAACTCCAAGCATCCATGTGAAGGATAATGGGAGGCCCAAAGGTCTCTAAGGAAGTGACAGATGGAGGTGTAGCTGGTTTGGAAGGAACTAAATGGTGGTAGAATAAAAGGATTGGTTTCAATGTGGGAATGGGTCTAGACATTAAAGGGATCACTATAAAGGGCCATAGAGATGGTAGGTTTGGGAAACCAAAGAATAAGTGATCAAAGGAGTGGAAGAAATAGTGGTAGATGTTTATTGGGATATGTTGTTGGAGGTGGGATGTTGGATGAGGTAGTTTGTTCCATTTTTCTGATTTGAGATCTAGTAAGAATGGGCATGAAACAAACAAGAACATATGTAGATGTTACTAAGACAAACAAGACAAGCAACAATGTTTTAATTATCTTGTTTATTAGAAGATGTGAAAATAACAAGAAAAAGGTTAAGAGGAACCTAGGAAATGGATCGATCTAAGGCTAGTTTTAGGGATGTTTTGGATGGCATCCTCGATATACCTGAAGGTACGTGAGGTAAAAATATATGATGACTACAAGTATGTGGCCGATATGGGGCCTACCCCTACACTTCATGCACCGCAATGATAAGGGTGTTAGGCACTTAGCCGATATACCGATAGTCAAAAAATTATAATGTGGCTAGAACACTATGGTAGATTTCCTATTGGGTGATGAAATCCCAAATAGTTCCACTTAGTAGAAGATGTTTCAGATGTGTAAGTTTGATGCGTGAGTTTGGATGTGTGTGGAAGAAGTGAATGCAACATATTACCTCCTACTTAGATTAGATGAGCAAAAAGAATGAAGGTGTTATTTTTAGACCAAAAAATGAAATGTGAAGTTTGATGAGAGCACACACAAAAGATGCAGAAAGGAGAAAATAGGGAACAAAAATAAGAATACTTGGATAACGTTATTTTCCTTATTTTATTTTATTTTATTTTAACAAGTGTTGTCGATCCAAGAAGGTAAACCACCACGCACATGAGTAAGTGAAGCTCCCACATGCAAGGTTAATGGAAAGAAAGAAATGGAATATGAAATGAAATGAAGAAAATAAAGGACTCACAAAGAGAAAGGGTGTCCCTACTAGGCGTGCTAGAATGTTTAAAGATTTCCTTCTCTTGTTATAAGTTAATGTAAAGGATACAAGAAATCAAGAAACTCAAAAATATGGGAGGGTTTAAGGCTACCTCCTGATGTAGATGACGATGGTGATGATGAAGGTATGGGTGCAAAAGAACCTCCCACTGCTAGTTTGATGACCTGCACAAAAAGAGAAATTAAACACGAAAAATATTAGTAAATAAGATGGTGGGTTTCTGACAAGGTCAGTCCTGAAGAAAGTGACAACTTCCTAGGATGGATGTCAACCCACATTTGATAATAAAGATTGATAAATGATAGCTAAGAAAGGATGCATATAAGATACACGAAACAAAAGTGGAACCTATTCTCGGGATACCCGATTTGATGTAAAGATAGTGATAAACAAAGATGATGCAAGTGGAGGTAGATTTGATGAGGAAGATTTGGTAGGCTCGACGGTGACATGTGGTCGGGTCAATGGTGATCGGGCGAGAAAACCAAACCAAGCTTGATAAATAGGTGAGTGATTGATAGAGAGTGCTCTAGATAAAGGAAAGGCTATGGAAAAAGTAGATGATGATGCATAAATGAAGGGGGATTAACACAGATGAGTCTATGACGACTAGGTTGGGTCGACGGTGACTAGGTGGGTCGAAGACGACAAGAATGGGATTTAGGATTTAGCAAGATGGATGGATGGAAAAGGAACATGTAGAGGATCGGGAAGATGGTGAAAAATAAACAAAGTTCCAATGCGAGGTGTAAACCTGAAAAATGGAGATAGTGAAGCAAGAAATATCTCTAAACAAACCCAAAAGCTTTAAAGCTCCATTGATAACATGCAAGTGTTGCAAGGGAATTCAAGCTAGTGGTTGTTGATCATGAGGGAGAGAGAGCAGATCGAATTCCAAACTAGTGGTTACCGATCACGAGGAGGAGAGAGAGCAGATCAAATTCCAAGCTAGTGGTTGTTGATGAACAAATATGATGCAAGTGGAGGTAGATTTGATGAGGAAGTCTGGTAGGCTCGACAAAGGATGTGGTCATGTCGATGGTGATCGTGGCTTCGAGAAAACCAAACCAAGCTTGATAAATAGCGAGTGATTGATATAGAGTGCTCTAGATAAAGGAAAGGCTATGGAACAAAAGTAGACGATGATGCATAAATGAAGGGTGATTAACACAGATGAGTCTATGATGACTAGGCCAATGGTCGAAGTTACTTAGGTGGGTCAATGATGGTCGGAGCGGGATTTAGGATTTAGCAAGATGGATGGATGGAGAAAGGAGCATGTAGAGGATCGGGAAGATGGTGAAAAATAAACAGAGTTCCAAGGTGAGGTGTAAACTGAAAAATGGAGATGGTGAAGCAATAAATATCTCTAAACAAATCTAAAAGCTTTAAAGCTCCATGATAACATACGAAGTGTTGCCAAGGGAATTCAAGCTAGTGGTTGTTGATGAACAAAGATGATGCAAGTGCAGTAGATATGATGAGGAAGCCGGTAGGCTCAACGGTGACAGGTCGGAGTCGATGGTGATCATGGTCGAGAAAACCAAACCAAGGTTGATAATAGGCGGGTGACTAATATAGAGTGCTTTGGATAAAGGGGAGGCTATGGAACAAAAGTAGATGATGATGCATAAATGAAGGGGGATTAAACAGGATGAGTCTATGACGACTAGGATGGGTTAACGGTGACTAGGATGGGTCGATGATGACCGGAACGGGATTTAGGATTTAGCAAGATGGACAGATGGAAAAAGAAGCATGTAGAGGATTAGCAAGATGGTGAAAAATAAACAGACTTCAATGCAAGGTGTAAACCTAAAAACGGAGATGGTGAAGCAAGAAATATATCTAAATAAATCTAAAAGCTTTAAAGATCCATTGATAGCATGCAAGTGTTGCAATAAGGGAATTCCAAGCTAGTGGTTGTTGATCACGAGAGGAGAGAGAGAGCAGATTGAAATCGCAAGAAATCCCAAAATCTATAGTTTTTCCAATCGTTTGTGAGGGGGATGAAGGTATATAAATAGGGTCGACGATGACCCACATGAGTTGCCGATGACTAGAGCGGTACTACAAATTAGGTAGGTGGAGGTCGATTTGATTTCGAAAAAGAGGATAGTAAAATGACGGGAAAAAGGTGATGTGCTATTTTATGGATTCAAGGTCATGTGGGGAGAAATTAGGGGGAGTTAAAAGGGGTGGTAGGTGAGGAATTTTAGGGATATTAAATGTGGGTAGAAATATAATATAATAATATTAAGGTGAGAATGGGGTGGGGTGATTAAAATAATAGATAGGTTTAATGGGTACTTAGATGGGATTAGGGATAATGAAGGGGGTTAAATAATAATGGGCTTAAGGTGGGAAATAAGCATTTAGGAGAAGAAATAGAAATTTGAATAGGAAGAGGAGGATGAATGTGCAAGATAATGAGTGAACGCAAGATGGGGGACAAAAGTGATGTCTACATTCTTTTATTGAAAACACATTAAATATTGTGAATCATAATAACTTTTATCTTTCTTAAAGCATGAAGGTTAGTTTTATTACAAATTAAATGCCTTAAATAAGGGATTCCTAACCCAATTCCCAAACCTTTTATTTTCTTGTGAAACACTCATCTTCCACTATTTAAAATGGGAGTTTAGATGAGCAATCGGTATTTGAGAAAAGTAAATAAAATAATAATAATAATAAAACTTAATAATATCCTTCTAACATCGGCTCATGTTGAAATTTAAGCTTTTAATCTTTTCATTTATTCTTTTTTTGGAATGCCCACAAAGGGCTTGACATGGGAATGGAGGGGAAAACAATATTTGTGGAGGGCATGGGGAACAACTACATAAGGCGTCTTACCTAGTCATATTGTCAAACACTTCTCCACCGTAACCACCAAACCTCTATGCACTTGTTTTAGTTTGGTTGGAAATAGCTTTGGCCCCGTGATGGGGGCATTGGAAATAGGATTGGTCTCCGTTTCCCACTCTTGAATGGTGTTGCAGACCAGACATGTCTCAAATATAGATTTCATGGGAACACATATGCACTTTAACACGTGTGTGTTATAATGAATATGTGCTATAGTGTATATGTGTTATTGTACACATGCACTAATTTTGTGTAAACATTTATGCATATGCATCAAGGCTTGGAAATGAATTCAATTCCTTAGCCTAAGGCTTGCACCTATACAAACATAACCAAATGCATGTTTTTGACTAAAATGACAAAATCCATCATCCGCCATGATAAATCCTACAAAAATCATTGAGGCATTTCCTACAAATATGACTAAGATATTGAGCATACTCTCCTCTTTCTACACACACACACACACACATGAAAATTCAAAGGATCCCTTCTATATTTATTTTAAACTATGGATTTTATGCCAAAAACTATACATATTTATCTTTGTCTACGCATTTTTTGTTCCATTCATCCATATATATATATATATATATATATATATATATATATATATATATATATATATATATACACACACACACACACACACACACACACACACACACACACACACACACACACACACACACACACACACACACACACACACACAATCCCAAACTAGGCCTAATTATACACACATTCACAAAAATGGTATGTTTTGAAGTAGTTGGGGGACATGGTCGTGCACCAATTATTTATCATTTTTAAGGAACATTTTACTTGGAAAATCATCTAGAAAATTTTAGCAATAATATTCATAATTTTGCTAATAGTAGGATTTCAGAATTTGATTTTGGTGATTTTTACGGCCATAAAAGTTTTGGTTTCACCTAAAAATTCCACAAACAATAATATGTCCCATACGAATAGCCAATGAATCTCCAATCCCAATGTATATATTTTTATATTCAATTGTTGCATGATCCATGGGCAGATTTTAAAACATTCTTGGATCGCCAAGAAATCTATGGAACCTTATTGGTCCTTTGGGCTCATTCGCCGACATGTATGGGAGTTTTTTTGGAATTTTATTAAATTTATATTATACATAGATGTAGATGTAGATGTAGATTCTAGAATCACTAAGCATTGAGAAAAGTTTAAAGGTTTTTGTAATCTCTCTCTCTCTATGTTCCTATACGTATCTTCTATATTCTCCTTCACTATATATTTTATGATGTTGCATATATATTCCTCTATCGAGCTCCTACTCTGAATATTCCCTTTTCTATATTCTTTGTTGCATATATCATCCTTTGACCCTATTGCGACCAAAAATTGGACCCAAAATCTTTACCTATTTCTATTGAATCGAGGCATGAAGTCCACTCAAGCCCATTGCTATAGAATGTGGTGGAATCATGCCACGTGTCTTGCATGGACGGTTGAGATGACACCGATCGCCTTAACAGAGGGGATTGGACCCAAACAAAATATAATGCATCATATTTTGTGCGGTTTACGTCTCGGCGAGAGGAGTTTGTAAGGAGCACACAGTGGAATGTTGCCATGTGGATAGAGATTTTGACGAGGGATTTAAAATCTAACGGACACAGATATATTAATACTCATCAATGAAGTGGTTGGGGATAGGGGAAAATTTTTGAAATCCTGCATGAGGCTTAAGATTTCCAACCACCATTAATTCTGACATGAGTCGGTGATTCAAACCTCGGTGATTGCCACTGGAGAGAAAATTTGACAGAGGGTATTCTCCAAACTAGTTTTAGGAGATTCACCATTCGATTTCTAACTATTTTTATATTTTTACCTGTTTTCACCGTAAGAACAAAATCTGGTTACATGAATATTCACCATGATTTTTATAACTTTTTTTCTGGGATTCTAAAAATTTCCCCAAAAATCATTAAAAACTATTAAATATTTAAAAATTATGCCCCAAACGAGATGATATCATCTAACTTTCCACCAAAGGATTTCAAAAATACTAAACTACGCTCCAAAAATGTTGGGGTGCATGACCAACTATTTACTATGTTTAAAAAAGGAATCCTCTTCAAATTTAATCTCTTTGACCTCGCTTGACCATTTTTTTAAAATAGTATTTTAGACACTAGACTCAAAATGCCACAATTCATGTTTTTATCGTATCTTCAAAATTTGAGTAAGAAATTTCAAATAAACCATACAATTTAAGGTTTTTTTAGAAAAAAACAATGTCCACTTAAGACCTTTTTAACCTCCCCGCCCACCCCCACTCCCCCAACACCATGTCCCCCTTGCCCCACCCCAATTCCCTACACTTATCCCATTGTTTAAATGGAATGGTGATTCTTTTGAGATGGGATCTAAATCAACCAACACTCTTTTCGGTAATCATGTGTTAGTAATTTTCATAACAATTCTTTGGACAAGGTCTATTAGGTATATTCCTCAATCTTTTCACATAAGGGATTCACACAGTGCTTAATATGTTCTATAACTAAACCATAAAGTTACTTTCATGGCCCAAAACCAAGACCAAATGCTAGCTAACATTGATCGAGATTCTTCCGAGGATATTTTAGAGTCAATCTCTAACGAGATACTTCAAAAAATTAATGCCGTTTCCTCTCTCGCCGAATGGTGGAAGGATTGGATGTGGATTCAAAATACACCTTAAAACAAAATTACTCATGTTTATCCCTCTTCGCAATCTAGGGATGGCCAATTGAAGGAAGAAGCCATCACAACATCCATTCTCATTGACATTTTTAGAGTTGTGTTGGGTGATTTTCGCTCTCTACCACTTTCAAAACATTGTAGTTAGGGATCCCCTTTTCCCCACCGAGATGGTCATGATTTTGCCCCACTTCCTTGATGAGATGGGTGGAATCATTCCAAATTTTGGCTTTCACGATTTTCTCCCACAAGAAAAGTGCAGGAGAACACTATGAAGGTGATTAACAATGAAATTGATGGTGCTAATAAGTGAGACCCCATTGATAAAAGGGAATGACCTCCTAGATGGTGGTCGGAGAAGACCAAATGACATAAATCCTCCTTCGATCAATGTCTTTGTTATTGTTGCTTAATGTTATTGTCTTGTTTTTATATGACCTTGTTGAGTCTTGGTTTATAGACTATACTCTTAAATCTTTTAGTTCTAGTGTGAGTTTCATGGTGTACTCTCACATACCTTTTGTGATTTTATTTCTACTATTTATATTATATTGCTAATATAAATCTATTTCATCAAAAACCGTAAAAGGTGTTGTATTTATTTTGTTTTGAAGTTTTTTTGGTAAAACTATAAACCAAATCTTAAAATAAAAAAATGGTGTTCGCATATATCTAGAACATTTTTATTTATATATAATGACAATTGAATTTTTTTAGATATTGAGAGTTGTCATCTATAACAATCACATTTTAAAATTGGCCCCATTTTCACGTACATAAAATAAAAAGATACCGTGTTATGAAATTCAGTGGACATGCATAATATTTGGTGCTTTTTCTTTTCATAGCCACTTCCTAAAAGTCATGAAAAGCCTTGAATATCGACCACTTTCGGTTCTAATATTTATTTTAGAACAAGTAATTGTTATACAATTACTTTGCATGGATTTACTTATTTTTGGGCTAAAATCTAAATTTTCCAAATCACATGCCCTATACTTTGTAGTCAAATTTATATTTTCCTCAATTATATAATAAACTTGAACAAGCAACCATGGATTTTAGAGTCGAAGAAACAATTTTAAGATAACATTGTTGGAATTTGTAATCCCAACCACCATCATTTATTGTGCCACTGATTTGTCAAAAATACCACCACGCCCGACTTGTTGTATAAGTGTAAATCCCAAGGTATATTTGGGTACTTATTTCTCCGCACCAAGAGTAAAATATACGTGGTTTTGATTAAAGGGACTCTTGAAATTTGTAATCCCAACCACTATCATTTATTTCGCAACCTCCAATTTGTCTAATATGTTCTCTCATTTGAGTTTGTACAATTGTAAATCGCAAGGTTTACTCCGACCATTATTTCTCCATATATTTTAGAAACTTCATTTATTGTTTAATCCTCCCCTAACCAAACTTTTTGTAATAAGTGCAAATCCCAAGGTATACTTGGGCCTTTATTTCTCCATATATTTTACAAACTTTATTTCTTGTGTAGCCTTAATTTGTCTAATTGGTTCTTAGCACAATTTGTCTAATTTTTTAATTCATCTCACTTTTTCTACAATGTAAAGCCGAAGGTATACTTAGGCCCTTATTTCTACATGTATTTTACAAATATGAAAGTTTCGTATTTATTATAGCTAATGAAAGACAAAAAATGTCACCCTTGTAAATATTCTATAACAATTATTACTTTTGTAGTTGATGTTGATAAGGGGTGTGATTGACAATATTGATTTTCTATTAAAGCCAAAACAAATGTTGCAAAATACATTAGAAGGGATGTTAGATAATAGTTAGTTGTGTAATAATTGAATACAAATGCAAGTGAGACATGTAAGTTTGCTAATACTCACTCTCAAGAATGTTGTGAATGTGAAGTGTTGTTGTCAAAGTAGATTGAAAGAATGACTAAGTGCTTTAACATATTATCTCTCCATGAAACTAAAATGAGACAGAATATGCAATTATATATAAACAAATCTGAAATGGTTATGGTACATTCCAAATTTCTTTATTACCTCAATGAGTTTGAGAGCATCATTGTTAGAGCTATTTTGTGCATATCTTACAATCATAGCATTCCATGAGACCACATTTCTTTGAGGCATTTTGCAAACAAAAAATGGTATATGTTATTTGTGTTATAGGGATAGTTTTTACTTTTGTAGTTGTGTTTGTTTAAACTATGGGTGATTGATTTTGTATGTGTAGAAATATAGATGAGTCACTTCATTTAAAAAGCACAAACATGAGGTCTAACCCTTAAAACTATTCAAAATGCAAAAAAGTGATATAATGTACAAAGCTTTGGATGGAAACAACTATAAATTGCATGGTTCTTTCTCGGCATTTTAAATTCTAGGTATTTGTGTGCAGATGAAGACATTAAAAATGTGTTGTTGTTGGTTAACATAAAGAAAAGGCAAAAATAAAAGGAAAAATTGAACATGTATGTTGAAAAGTGTAATTTTGTAATTGTAGATATATAGACGAACCACTTCATTTAAAGGTTTCATCTCTTCATTTCAAAGTTGTTACAAATTCATACATATACATTTACAAATCTCATATCATGAGTGGTATCATTTTGCGGACTATTTTATTTGAACTTAACATGAGAAGAATTATATCATGAATGGTAGCCTTTTGAGGGTAATTTTATTTCCGGTAAACATGAGTACATTTGATACCCCTTGAACGGAAATGGCATCTAGGATAGAAGAAGTGTTGAGTAAAGTAGTAGCGGAGGTGTTATCAAAGTAGAGTGTAGTATTTACGAAGGGTTGAGTGATAGTAGTCTTGCTTCCTCCTTTCTTCTTGCTCCAAGTGTTGCTACGTGTGCCATTTTTAGTACCTTTCGAATGAAAAAGGAGGTGAAATGTGCAGATTTGCAAGCGAGGCAACTCTGGAGAAAGTTGTGAATGTCAGACCTTGCCTTTCATTGGTTCCAATGTCGATAGTTGCTCTATGCATAGTAAGTCCCTAGGACTTGTGGATAGTTAATGCCCATGCCATTTTAAGCGGCAATTGTCTTTGATTCCCTCTCGAAATAGGGGTATCAGAATATGTAATGGGTTGGAGGGATCCCAACATGGGCCATTGTATCTATCAAATTTGACAACAACAAATAAAGGTAATGTTGGTGGTGGTGGCATTGATGCGTCGTAGACAATGTCGGTGATTGTTCCTGTAGCACCATTTATGAGGCCTGTGTCAACCCATAAATTTGCAATAAGCATGATTTTTTTTTGTTGTTTGCACAATAGAACTTTGTGCTCTAACTGATCATCATCAGGATTTCTTGGTCCAGCCCACTGTTACTTTCAGCAATGGATTGGGCGATCGGAACGTTCAATGCCTTCAACATTTGAAGGTTGTGGGAGTCCACGAGGTCATTTTTTGCAAACAAATGTGGTGCGTCCTTAAAATTTTGAGCTCTTGTTGAGTTAGGTGTGTGTCTGTGTGAGACATTAGGAGTTCCAGTCCTCAATAAGAGGGTTGAATCTCGCATGTTGAGTAGTAAATTGGAATGAAACTTGTGCATTGGTTGTTCCTTGTTGCGAAATATAGTTTGTAATGTAATGGAAGAATGAAATCCCTTCCAAAGGGTGGCTCCATAGGATTTACTTGCATAAAGAGGATTGTCCATAACCGGTGGTAATTTCCGAGGTCGCGAGGAGGATGACTGATCTGTTTCCAAATTTAGATGTTTTTGAGTGTGGGAAAGCCTCGCGTAGCCTATTGTCAATTTTCCTAGCAACTTTGGGCCGATGAAACTCATTTCATCAATAAGAACATATTCTATATGTTTTAGTGACTCTTGAAAAGATGATAATGCTTGGCCTTCAAGGGGTTTTAATTCTTTGATTGGAATACGAGGGTTGCATGGATTGTGGGTGTGCGGAGATGTTGAATGTTGAAACACCGGTAGGGCGAGCAGAAGGAGAGGCGAGGGAGATGTGGTTGATGTTGTTGTAAATGAATTCTAGATTTTATTTATCAGAAATGATTTTCCTGTGCCAATTGTTCCTTGAATTATCAATCTTAGTGGAGGTAGAAGTGTTTTGTTTGTTGAATGGTGTAGTATGGTATCAAGAGCTAGTTGTTGTTTTGAAGACAAAGGTAGTGTGGTAGATGGTGGTGTGGCTGCATGTTGGTGTTATTTGTGTCTGCCTTTTCTCTCTCGATGAATGATGAACCAGTTATCTGCAAATCATGTAACGCCATGTATGTTCCAATTATTGTGTATGTCAAAATCTCGTTTCCCAACATTTCAAGATTATCAAGACCCGTGTTGTTTCTCGGATGAAGTTGTGTGAAGACCTACCATTCTTGCAATGGTTCGTGTTGAATATTGCATTGACCTCAAAGTTAGAACTAACATTTGTATCATGTCATGTGTTTGTGGTAGTGCGTAAAACATGCCATGGTCTGTAGTTGTGTTTGAACATGTCCCAAGTGTCGTTGATGTCATGTGGGCTTGAGCCAAATTCGGAGGCAATATTTCTGAAAGGCTTGTATAAAAGGAGTTCTGACCAATAGAAAAGGTCATATGACGTTGAATCTGAGTTGGGACATCCACAAATCTCGGGTGGACCCGAACAATTGCTTTAGTCGACCACAATTTCCATTTATCTCCTTTACGGTTCCTGTTGTAGCTCAATCTCGAGCAACTGAATAAGTGGTAGGTGTTCCATGGTTGTAGGGTGAACTCTATATGCATCCAAGAAAGTGGTTGTTTCTTGTACATCGGCATCACTTTCAATGACACGTCTCAAGATTTTTTTGCCAACATTTAATGATATAAATGAATGATTGCACATAACAAGTGGCAATTTTTTTGCAAGCATGTGGCATGTTTCTTGTGCGCTTATGTCATGTTCAACAACACTCTCTGTGAGCATTTTTGAATCACAATGTGTGTTGGTGAATCCATGTCAGCATCTCTTGAAAATCTGGATAGCATTTGGTGATAGGTTTCTGAACGTTGCTCTGCTTTTGAAGCATATTTTGCAATATACTTTAGAACTGCATGGCGGGAAAGTACGGTTGTGAAATCGACATTTCTCTCCATATGGATATCATAGTTTGATTGTGTATGTTCAGTCTATCATCATTTCTCGAAGGGAGGTACTTAATTTTCCCATCACTTTCAATGAGCAGGGATGAAGTAGGTTGTGTGGCCCATGGTGCGTTGTATTACCTGCACTGCATTGTGATTGCTTTCTATGCAGGCATGTCTGTTCTGAACATTTTGTGTGGCATTGAACACGATTAAGTAGTTCTTCAAGGTCTGCATGTGGGGAGGAGGATAGTATTTGTGTTGTATTTAGCAAACAAGGGTCATCTAGTAGTGACTGCGAACAAAATCCAAGCGGTTGCAAGCCGGAAGGGGTTTCAGGAAGACACGAACTTATCAAAGTATTGTTTTGTTGCCTCAATAATTGTTGTATCCTCCCAGTCCATTGCATCAACTTTAGGTGTTCTCGAGCCATAATAAACCATGGACGTGTGTGGAGCCTCTATGTTGCCATTCATACTGTGAGATGAGAGAACATAAATATTAGCTATGTAGTCTAGAAAAAACTTATTAAATAGTAGATTTTATTACATGTACCAATAGTCTACTGCTCCAAGTTCCTTCTGCAATATTTCTTCATGAAATATTGTGAATCTATGATGTAGGTATGTTGATACTCGATGAGGGTTTGAGACAATGTTAAGTGTTCTCCAACGTTGTGCGGCTCGAGGATCAGTAGGGCATTCACCATACATAATATTGTGGAGATTGGCCATTTAGTTGCTGACACTTAGAGTGAAGAATAAGGTTGGTGTCCCCAATTGTTCCACCATATCGAAAGCTTCGCTTTTTTTGCCCAGAATGAACGTGTCCCTCGAAGGCTCGATCCAAACCGCATTAAACTATCTGGGAGGTTATCTTTGGGGCATTCTAATAGTTGTCTTTGCAGATCTCCAATTGTTGTAGGGATTCTGATTGATGTTTTGTTTCATGAAAACTGTAGTTGTGGACTAGCTTTGTGCCGCATTATGAGGTTTAGAAGGAAGTAGTGAAATCTTGGGTGGGAACCAAAGTGGCCATCATGGTAGCGCATCAAATGAAGAGCATATTCATGCATTGGAACTTCTTTTATGCGGGGTTGTTGCCACATTGCTTTTCCATTGGAAACAAAGTTGGGAAGGCCATTGAGAACATGCCCTCCATATTGTATTCATTTATAGGTGAGAGCCCAAGCTCTGGCCATGGCATGGTAAATGGGGTGTTACCATCGTGGTTGAGAAAGAACTATTTGATTTCCTCTTCTTTATTCTGAATTGTGGGGTGTTGGCATGAAAGATGATGAGTGTTCATACGTTTCATCAAAGTCAGTGGAAGCATCAATACCATGAGTTGTAGAGGTAGTTTGCATTTGGGAAATTCCACTGTGGTTGTGTTAAGAGATGAGGAAACATTTGATGACTCAGATGGTAGGGAGGAAAGGGCATCATGGTCGATTAAGACATCTTTGTAATAGGGATCGTGTTGGATTTTATATTGCAAGGCTTACCCAAACACGAGATCTACTGACGTAGAAATCATACTTTTTAAAATTATATCCTTCCCTTTGTATGAGTACTATGTCCAAATCTCCAAGGCGGTGTGGTAGGTACTTTGTTATTGAAGTAATGTTTTGTGGGAAACTTATGGTGTGTCTGAGTATTTGTATTGTCCTCCACGTACTTGGGTGACCTGTAGTAATGGATTGACTCGTGCGATAAGCATCTCCTCGATTTGGGTTAAAGATGCAAGAATGGTAGGCTACTTTTCAGGGTCCATGTTGTTCCACGAAGAGAAGCGATGGCCGTGTTTTTCAGATTTGCATCTGCTATAGGAGGGAAAGCCTTCAAAGGAAATTGTTTTAATTCCAGGGTAATTTTCCAAACAGATTGAGCAAGTTTGGATGTTTGCCAACAAATCTATTCTTTTGTGAAAACCGGCGTTGGGCTTGATAGTGCATGCGAGGGGAAATATGGGAAGTCTCTGTGTATGGGAAGGGGTGGGGTGTTTGTTTGGGTCGATTGTGGATTGTAAGGTGGAAAGTAGATAAAAGGAGAGGAGGAATTGGTTGTACATGTGTGAGGAACCGAAGCAAAGTCGGTACTTGAGACAGTTTCTTGTGGTGGCACAAGAAAATGGGGAGGCGTGGCAGTAGTTAGCAAATATGGGTTCGTATGGAAGGAATTGGTATGGTCGTGCAAATTTGTTTCCATGGAAGTTACTTGTGGAATGTTGGTTAGAAATCCTTCAGTAGTTGTATTTGTTGGCAAGTTTGGAATGACAGGGAATGGTAGGTTGTTGGTCGATGTAAGTTGATAGATATTTGAGATTGTTGTTGTTCTACGCTCTAGGTGATGACATCTCTGCTCAGAATTTATGTGAACTTTATTTTTTGTGTAGTTCTCTCTTCATCGGTGCTTGTTTTGTAGGAGTTGACATGATTGTGAAGTGACACACCTATGGAGTACCACCTGTTGGGAAAAAATGTATGTCGGTCAGTAATGAACGATGCATTGTTTGTTGACATACAAAAAAACTTTATACAATAAACTATATACAATTGTAATGCATGTGGAGTTCCAATTGGAACTACGTGTAAGAGGTATCATTTGAGGATTAAAAAATTGCATTTGTTGCTTAAGGAAAATAATATTAGTTATATGGAAAGATACAATACATTCCAATAGTATACAATGATGCAAATACGTACATAATATAAGTGCAAGTAATTATCATTTATTTTCTTAAAAGATCTTTCAATCCACATAGTAGTAGGAGGCAATAGTATGTCAGAATCAATAAACTATATACATTTGAAATGCATGTGGAGTTCTAATGGGAACTAATCATAAGAGGTAACAATTTGAGGATAAAAAACTTTTATGTGTTGCCTAAGGAAAAGATTTTTGTTATATGGAAAGATACAATACGTTCTAATACTATACAAGGATGAAAATATGTACATAATAAAAGTGCAAGTTAAATGCATTTATTTTCTTAAAATTACTTACAATCCACATAGTAGTAGGTGACAATAGTATGTCAGTTTATAAGGAACTACATAAGTTTTCTTTTGAAGCAGGGAAAAGGGTGAAACATAGATATGAAATAAGAAACATAGTGGTGATAGTTCAAAGTATAGAATGGGATGGGTGAGGGTGTAAAGTTTGAAGGGACAGATACATTAGAAGTATTTGTGTAAAGAAGGTTACGAGAGGAGTTGCACTGTTATCCACTTTCTTAGAACTGAGGATGACACATTTCAATATGTTGTTTCGTAGTATGTCTCTTTTTTTAGGAAAGTGTGAAGCAGTATTCGTTTTCGATGACATTGCTTGTAATTTCACTAGTCGTCTTCATCTATAGAGAATAGGTGGAGATCACTAGCTTAACACCCATGATTGACTCAATTGTCTCATCAAAAGTGGTAAGCTCGATTTGGAGTTCTCCTGTTGGGTCCTTTAGATCGATCCTGAGTGCATATCTATAATCATAGTTTTGAAGTTATACGTTGCTAACTCGAACAGAACCATGAACCATTACCATTCTCTCTCACCTTTTTCTGCATTGTTTGTCACCTTTTTGAAGAGGACATGCCTTGTAAAAAAGTTGTCCATGTTGATATTTGTGATTTCTGCAGTAACCATGGCCCATTCATTTCTCTCTGTGTTCCCCATCTGTACGACGTGTGAAATCATTGTTACAGAGGTCAAGATTTTTGGAGGGCCCAAAAATTTACTTGTGATAGAGGATACCGGAAGGGAGTAGTCATCAGAATCAACCCACCATGAAGTGTATTTGTTTATGAAATTAGAGGGTTGATGTAACATTTGGTTCTTGAAACAATGTCAACTGAGCTTCCATTGAAACTAGAGACATGAGCAAAGCTTTCAAGGCAAGGACTGGAAGAGGTGGTATAGAAAGCATGTCTTCAAGTTCTTTGCTTATCTCATCTAAGTGTTGTCCCCACAATGTGACACTTACACTGAATCCCGACATGTCCTTTAATTGTAGTGTTCTTCTCTTTGTTTAGACTTGTCATGCCGATGAATTGTTGAGCATGGTGACATCGTAAGAACAATGCCAATCAAATCAACTATAGAACCTTGATGCTTGTAGGTATGTCCTTGATTTTGGTGAAGTGAAAGTGATGGGAAGGTATTGTATCCTCATTTTCTATGAGTGGAGATATGGTTGAGGAAGGTTGCAGGAAAATCTCCAAAGCATTGTTCAAATGGTTGTAACATAGCTTTGCATCAACAATCCTCGCAATCCTCCCATTGGAAATTGTATATAGCTTCCCATTTTCAATCTGCTCATAGAATGCTTCGCGGCCTCATTGAAATAGGTGATGTGGATTTCCCCTCCTTCTTGATCCACAAAATCAAACCCAAACATGGAACCATCTCCCCTTGCATTGTGATATTTGGTGAAGGGTTGTTTTTGCTAGGGCACGACCCTCTATGGACCACATGTGCATAGATGTATTCAATCCACTTATTTTAGTTGGTGTTCTCACAAAATATTTGTTAACCTGATTGGAACTTGCATCTGTTTGAAGGCAATTTACTATCTTGGAGAGCATTTGTTGGTAGTGGGTTGGAGCACCGATTATCAAATGTTTTTCAACAAGAACATCCATTTCAATGATAAGAACAGTCCTGTAGTGGAAAAGAAAATCATGATAGAATTAGAATTGAGCAACGGATGAAAAAAACAAACATAAAGAAATTATAATTAATATAGGGAGTTTATATACATTGGTAATCAAGTAGGAGATGAAGCTTATAGTTCACTTTTGATCATTCTAATGTGGGATTTGTGTAAGCACACAATGGAGCCTTCTTGTATTGATTTTTTGGTTACGGACTTGCAAATTTGGAGGGTAGAAGTGTTGTCGAAAATGTATCCCATCTGAAAGGTCAACACGATGTTGGGAATGCCGTGTTGAGAATGGACCTTAGGGAGGACAAGTGAAGATATCGAAATGTGGGGTCAACAATGGAACCACCCTCAATCAATTGAGAAATGCCTTCGTGTGTCAAATTTATTTCCATGGCAACTAAAAGATGCTGAGATAGTGGGAGTTTTGCAAATGTATGGTGGAAAATGTAAACTTGTAGTGCAGTCAAAGATGAAATGAAGGATGTGTTCTGGAAAGCATGCATTTGTAAGCAATGAGAACCTTTAAAGTTTGCTTCCTTTTTCATTTATATTTTCTAAAAAGTGCAAACATGAAGTCTAACCCTTTAACAATTCAATATGCAAAAAAGTGATATAATGTACAAAGCTTTACATGAAAATAACTAAAAATTGCATGATTCTTTCTCGGCATTTTAAAACTATATGTATTTGTGTGCAGATATAATGAGGAACACATTAAAAATGTGTTGTTGTTGGTTTACATAAAGAAGCGAGCAATTGTATAAAGGAAAGATATAATGAAGAACACATTAAAAATGTTGTTGTTGGTTTACATAAAGTAGCGAGCAATTGTATAAAGGAAAAATTGAACACGTATGTTGAAAAGTTAGATTTTGTGTTCCATATGTTCCACCACAATATATACATGCATTTATTTGAAATGAATTACAGATTATTATGTTAAGCAAATAGAATGGAAAACAATAAGAACAATATGTACACTTGAAGTGAGAAAACTATAGGTATTTGTATGGAGACTAATGATAAAGAAATTAGGAATGCATAGTTGTTGGATAACAAAAATTGAACATGTGTTTAAAAAGTTTGATTCTCTGTCGGATATATACTACCACAATACATACATGGAATTATTTGGAATGAGTTACAGTTTGTTTCAAAAACACTTATAGACAAACACTTATAAACTAACCACTACAAGCTATTTTTAAAATCAAATTTCTTGCTTTTTGCTTGTGTAATTTTCTTTGCACGTTTCTTGTATTTTTGTCCAGTTGCAGATGCCTCGATTGGTATTCCCATTCTCCTCAATTTGTGGGGTGGTTCATATTTCAGTGCATCTTCGTTAGAATCATAAATCAAGTAAGAAGCCTCGTGAATGATCTCCAATCATTCGGATTTTGGAGAAAAATTGGGGATGTTGGCATCAGGTGGAGGCGATCTCTGATCATTTTGGCTATCATTGTTTTAGGTGGTTTTGGTTGCCTGTAATGCAAAACATTAACAACACATTGAAGACGTTTAAACTCTTCCTCCCTCTATGGCAAGTGAGGCGTAGTTAATGTCAATCCCATGTTGTAGGGAGGGGAATTGTGTTTCTAGTTGCATCATATTAAACTGGAGAGGAAAAGAAATATGTTAGTCCTAGAAGATGTTCTTAGGTATGATGGGAAGCTTAAAAAGCCTTGTCGCTGATCAATCTAACGTCCAACTTGGGACGCTTCGAAATGGCCTCATTGGGGAATGACCCCTCAACACATAATGAATCATGTCATTGATGAAGGCACATGCCCCCACATGTCACTTCGGAAAAAGGATTGAGTCAACTAAAAATAAAAATGTAACAATCAAAAGCAAATAACATGAAAGCACTCTACAATAATTTTTTAATCCATAACATGCAATAAACAAAACAAATGAATAAATACTTCAATCAATATTGAAACCCACCTGAAGTTTGTTTAGAGATGACACTCTCTTCTTTACCACGGGAGAAAGAGAATCACAAATACCCTACAAAAAAGTGAAAAAGAAGTTAATAAAACTAAATATATCTATACTTATTCAATTAGTTACATAAAAAACAACCCTATTTTCGACGAGATTATAAATTGATCAATGAATAGTTGAGCACCAATTTTCAAAGGTACAAATTAATATAGAGGTAATTTTACAATATTTTCACACCCACGAGCCCAAATCTCATTAATCAAGCTTCCAAGGCTTTACATCTTCCTGATTTATGTTAAATTGACATATCAACTACATAAACATTGCCTAAAAATTGCTATGATTAAGACAAAATAGAACACATATGGCCTAACAAAATACTTTTCTATGATAAGAATATTATAGATAAAACACACACACACGAGATATATACAAGAGAGGTCCAGAAGAGCTGAGAATCAAGATCAGTTACTCAATGTTTTCTGCATAGGCAAATTCATTATATAGGACTACAAAAGCTATGCACAAGATATAACTAAGTAAAGGAATCTTAACGATGACAAAATCTTCTTAAGCTTCTAATCCACCACCTTCTTGATTATTTCTATGATTGGCCACAAAGTGCATAAAACATGTTAGTTAATAGCTAATACTTATTATGATTAGAACCATATACCCATATATATTGGCGTAAAAGCTTGCAGAGGTCCAATCACATCCACAAGCTCAAATCTCATGAAGGAAGCTTCTACTTGGCTTCTAACCCACACCACTTTATTAATTATGCCTATGATGACCAACTAATTCAAATTGCATAAGTTGTGTAACCAAAAAACCCCGCTAATGAAACAAATAATATCGTATATTACATCAAAGCAGGCTTAAAAACCAACTCGAGACTTAGAAAAGTAAAAAGTAAGATGATGTTCAATAAAGATTATTAGCAGGGAAGAGAGTCAAAAATTAACACTGACCTTTTCCATCAAGAAATAATGGTTATCTACAAGAAATCATGATTATTTACGAGTAAATTTCAGAACATGAGTAAGCTAATGTTTACTAATTTGAAAAATACATGAAACCCTCTATCTATTCAACTTTAAACAGAAATCAATTCTCAAAATGAAAAATATTGCCGTAAATTTCATTTTGTAGAGCCTTGGGAAGCGGTAAAGAAATGAATTTACTTACTAAATCCATCTTCAACGAGATAGTTAAAAGTGTGGTGATCACATGTGTAAGTGAACTTGTTGTTTGTGGTGGGAAGCTTTTCCGACACTTAGGAAGCTATTGGTAAGCGATATGACTGACCAATATGACGTGAGCCTCGAAACGAAGTTGTAAATAAGCGACTGCTGCCCCATAATCTTTGAGATTTAAGCTCTTCCTTATGAAATGAATGGATAAATCAAGAATTGTGTGGGCATAAAGAAATGGAACCCCTACATGGGCATCTAACATGAGCTCCTTGAACTCCATTACCATCTTATCTATTTTAGTTTGATGTTTTTTGGTTATACAACTTATGCAAATCTTGAATTGTTGTTTTCCATGGAATTATTGATTGAAAAAAATAATGATCTTACGGTATTTGCTAACTATGTAGTATTTGCTAACTATGTGAAACACTGATACGGTAACCAATGCATATTCCTAACCATCCTACAATTGTCTCCTTTTTCCAATCGAGCAAAGTCCCTATCAGACGGCGTCCCCAATAACTTGGGCAACAAAATCTATATCATTGGTGTTGACATGTTGAAGCCTTTAAGCAATTAGCACAAGGTTTAAAGAAATTAAACTTACCTTGATTCAAAATATATATTGTAGATCCGAGGGAAGATATTTCAAACTTACTCTTGGACAACAATTCCAAGTCAAGTACCACATACGCATGCATGCAGATCCAAGGGTTGCGTGTCCAATCCACTAAATTGTTAGAAAACAATCTTGAGAACAATATTCCTACAGACTATATATATATATGCAGCATTCACCATGCAATTGTTAAAAACGGAAAAACTAAAAATATATTTTAAAAAAATAAAAAAATAAAAATGTCAAAATCTTCACATTCAAAAAAATAAAGTCAAAGTAAAATGCAAAAATCAAAATTGAAAAGTAAAATTAAAATTGTTAAAAATAGCAAAATAAACAAATCCTGTCACACATCATTGATATGGGATTTGATTATGTCACAGATAGCTATCTACGAAAATAAAGTTATCCACATGTATGACAAATGCGGAAGTTTGGTAGATGCTCGCAATGTTTTTGATGACATAACTGAACCAGACGTCTTCTCATGGAATACGATTATTGCAGCTTACAGAAGGCATGGGTTTCCTCAAGAGGCATTGACACTGTTTCAACAAATGCTGCAAATGGGTGTCCAACCCGATGTGTTCACCTTTTCCAATATCCTCCCTGCCTGTGGGAAAGTGGGATCTTTCGAACAGGGTATGGAGATCCATCAAAGAATAATTGGAAGCGGAACTTGGTCCAATGTTGTAGTTTCAAATGCCTTGGTAGACATGTATGCAAAATGTGGAAGCATTGAGAAGGCGCGCGCATTGTTTGACAGAATGCGCCAACCAAATGTGGTTTCATGGACTACATTGATTGCAGGATATGCACAAAAAGGTTTTGTTGACG
This sequence comes from Taxus wallichiana var. yunnanensis, assembly GCA_018340775.1. Lineage (NCBI taxonomy): Eukaryota > Viridiplantae > Streptophyta > Pinopsida > Cupressales > Taxaceae > Taxus > Taxus wallichiana. The sequence goes on from CM031243.1 coordinate 689,836,576, forward strand.
AGGCTTTAAGGCTTTTCAAGGAAATGCCTCAACAAAATGCGGTCTCATGGAATGCTATGATTGTAGGTTGTGCACAGAATGGTGTTATGGACGAGGCGTTAAGGTTTTTCAAAGCAATGCCTCAACCTGATGTGGTTTCATGGACTGCAATCATTTGTGGATATGCTTAAAACAATTTAGTTGAAAAAGCTTCAGAGATATTTAAGCAAATGCAATTGCTGAGTATAAAGCCAAACTCAGCAACCTTTGCCAGCATCCTCCCAGCGTGTGCCAAACATGGAGCTTTGAATCAAGGTTTGGAAATACATCAGAAAATAATTGAAAGTGGATCTTTGTCAGATGTAGTTGCAAATGCCCTGATTGACATGTATGCAAAATGTGACAGTTTACAGAAGGCACGCAAACTGTTTGACAAAATGCATCATCCAGACGTGTTCTCATGGACTGCGATGGTGACAGGATATGCTATCCATGGCCATGGCAATGATGCCCTCAATCTCTTTGAACTAATGAAGCAATCTCAAACCAACCCCAACAGTATAAGCTTTGTTTGTGTTTTATTTACATGTAGTCATGCAGGTCTAGTGACTGATGGCTGTAAATACTTCAATGGCATGAGTGAATATTTTTTATTAAGCCTACACTTGATCATTATGCATGCATGGTTGATCTTCTTGGCCGTGCTGGCTATCTTCAGGAAGCCCTAAACTTTATCATCAAAATTGCAGTAAAATTAGATGCGGTTGTATGGATGTGTTTGCTTGGTGCTTGTAAGTCACATAAGAGTATAGGGCTAGGAGAGTTCGTTGCAGCATTCCTTTTCGAGTTGGATCCTAAAAATACCGCACCTTATGTTCTTCTGTCAAATATATATGCAGAAGCGTGCAGGTGGGATGACCTCGAAAATGTAAGGATATTAATGAAAGATAGAGGAATTAAAAAGGTACCTGGATGTAGTTGGATTGAAGCCCATAAAAAGGTTCATGGTTTTGTGCAGGAGACAGATCACACCCACAAACACACGAGATCTATGAAAAGTTGGCAGAGTTGTCTTCGGAGATGAAGGCAGCAGGGTATGTTCCAGATACAAGACCTGTATTGAATGATGTTGATGATGAGGAGAAGGAATCACTGCTCTCCCTACATAGTGAGAAGTTGGCAATTGCATTCGGGTTGTTAAACACATCCCCTGGAACAACTATTAGAGTTGTCAAGAACCTTCGTGTATGTGGTGACTGCCATAATGCAACCAAGTTTATCTCCAAGATTGTTGCAAGAGAAATTGTTGTGAGAGATGCAAACCGTTTCCATCATTTCAAACATGGACAATGTTCTTGTGGAGATTATTGGTGATGTTAATTGAAGCGAGCTATAAACAGAGGCTTGCAATATAACACGGTACATGGTGTCAGAATTGCAGTGGTAAGCTGGGGGTGGGCTTTGTTTTCAGTTTTTGATATGTTATTTTTGATTGTTTTAAGAGCTAGATTATGCCTTTGATTTGATGAAATGATGTTATATGGTATGCATGACTGCTTAGATAAACCAATGAGGTATTCAATAAAACTTTGATAACTCTGAACTGCTTTGTAGGAAGCATGTACGGCTTTGAAAGGCAAGCAGCATCACCCTTGTAAATTCTCCATATATTTTACAAATATCAAAGTTTTGTATTTATTGCAGCTGGTGAAAGGCAAGCATTGCAGCTGGTGAAAGGCAAGCAGTGTCACCCTTGTAAATTCTCTATATAAGGCAGTTGTTTCTAGTCATTTTGTATGAAGGGCAGTTCAGCGTGAAACTCCACCAATTTTCTTTGTGTAAAGTAAAAAAACTCAATTCAATTTGAATATCAAGTTGTTTATGTATTTATTTTGTTGTCTCTCCTTTCCAACAAGCATAGATTCGGTGTGTCTTACTGAAAATTTTGTTACAGGTTGGTTGAATGCCAAATAGAATGGCATGTTCAGAGAGAAGCGAATCCTTGAGGAAATTATCAGCAATGAACATGGATGATGATGATGAACCAGGTTTGAAGTGGGCAGCCATTGAAAAGCTTCCAACGTATGACAAGTTGAGAACCAGTCTCATGGTTGAGAGTTTAATTAAAGGAGGAGGTGGTGGTGGTGGAGATAATAGAAAATTCAAGGAAGTTGATGTTGGGAACATTGGATTGATGGAAAAACAGAATTTTGTGGAGAGCCTCTTCAAGGAGATTGTAGAAGATAATGAGAAGCTTTTGAGGAAAATCAGATCTCGTGTTCCTAGGTAAGAGCAGGCATACGTTCCCCAAAAATCTCAAATATTACTTTTAAGACAAACAATGTCCACAAAAAATATATATACAATTTAATTGACCCTAAAGGCCCCTCTCGTTTTTTTCTTTTTCTTTTTCCAAACCATTATCTGGATGCAACTGCCTTCAATCCATTTTATGTTACCAACATTTTGGGTCTAACTTTTAAATCCCCCACCTTAGGTTACCTCTACCATTATGCACTTTATGCTGAACCCTTGCATTGTACACTGTAAAAGTGCTGCTACAATGAGTTTACATAAGGGTGTCCTGTGCTCTGGAACACATTTTAAGGACCGACTATGAAGTATGAAGTAATTTTGTATGTTATGTTAATGTAAACTGTAAATGTATATTTTTATGTCCAGGCTTGAAATATATGGCCCCATTGTGGGGAGAATATTTTCTGTCCCTTGGGATTTCAACCTCTATTGTAATTTTATCTGTCATGCTCTGTCTTCTTCAACATCTTTGGAGAACATGGAGCCAGTTGGATAAAATGAGGTGGTGCCCGTTAGTTCTAATGGCTTCATTCATTCTCTACTATTATGCACCCTAATACCCTCTTTTGGGTTAGTTCTGATGAATTCATTTTTTCCTATTGTTATGCACCTGACCACCCACATGGACCTTCTGTGCAATCTTTAACTTTGGTGAGTGCTTTGAGAGCAACTTTTCTCCACTTGTTGGACTTCACCCACATCTGTACACCATGGACAAGTACACAAAATTATAACAGTTCAAAAATACAAATGTATTTCAAGATGATAATGTACTCATGGTTAGCTTTAAAAAGTATAATCTTGCTGATTACTGTTTATCAATCTGTATATTCAACTAACTTCTTCTTTCAACTGCACCAAATCTTTTTGATTACCCAATGTCTTTCGTGATTTACAGAGTAGGGATTAACCTGCCGACTGTTGAAGTTCGTTTTGAAAATTTGACAGTAGATGCAAAGTGCTTAGTTGGTGGAAGATCCCTCCCTACACTTTGGAACTCGGCCAGAAACTTCATAGAGGTAAGCTGGGCTTTATTAAAGGTCGGCTCTTCTTAGATGGTAAGCACGATGACCCGTCTCTATCTGTTGTGTCAAAATAAGAAGAAATTCGATATTTTATGAAACAGTTCCGTCAAGGGAGTAAGATATGGAAAGACAAATCATTTATCTAGAGTGGATTCTATATAGGTCCGTTGAGAATGTACTTGAATGCGAAAGATATAATATTCAAATAAAAATAGTTAAACAGATGCATAAGCTTTTATTTTACAGGTTTTGCAGTGAAATCCTATATTCTTTGAGTCAAAAGTTTTCTAATTGTTCATACTTGTTAGAGAGACAACTTGGTGATTATCTTGTTTGAGAACAAAATATCTTTAGGTAGTGTCCTTCTTCTATGTTTGTAAACGCAAGCATCTCACAAGTTTCTAATCCATAATTTTATAAGAGGCCAACAAGTTTAAGATTAACTGGACTGACCTATGAATGGATTGCAGGCCTTGATGGACATCGTTGGATTGTCATCCATGAAGAAGACTAAACTTGCAATCACGAAGGATGTTAGTGGAATTCTAAAGCCATCTCGGTATAAAGAATTTTCGAGAATGCTGTCCGAAGTTGTACCATAAGTTTAGGATTATATGAAATGCTCCATAATTATAACCAATTTGGAAATGTCTCATTGAATGACCTTGCTATTAGGCCCACACTGGATCGGAAAGACTACTTTACTTTTAGCTTTGGTGGAAGATTGGATAAGGACTTGAAGGTCAAAAGCCGGTGCGGTTACATTCGCAAACATTAAAATTTTAGCATATTTTTTGTTTTTGCTCCTGACCCAATTTCAATTACAGGTAAATGGTAGTCTAACTTACAATGGCCATTCACTGGAGGAGTTTATCCCTCGAAGACAGACATCCTATATATGCAGAATGACTCGCATGTAGGGTTCATGACTGCTCGAGACACGAATTTCTCTCACGCAAGATGTCAAGGCGTCGGTGGCAAATATGGTAAGAAATTATCCCGAGGAGTGCGTGAAGATAGAAAACTTCTCTTGTATTTGAAATTGGGAGCAGCTGCTTTCGGAAGTTTGTAATAGGGAGAAAGATGCTGGAATTTTTCCGGACGGAGAAGTAGACCTTTTCATGAAATTAGTTTTTTTTCTGTTCTTTTCCATGGTTACCATAGATGAAATTAAATATACTAAATTTGCTTGTCTATGAATGTGATAGTTTCTTGTATAGCTAGACAACTATTTTCTAGTGATGTTAGAGACAGTAGCTATAAGTTATATGAGGTGACAAATATTTTGAAATGGAAATGCTATGTACCTTGGGATATAATATTATAATGTATATGGGTTGATGGAGATGCCGACATGTGGCACACATCCCCTTAGTTGATAAGAACCTTGCATATCATAAATCAATAAATTGCAGAAGATAACACAACACAAGAGATATGGGGGTCAAGATGCCCTAATAAATATATGCAGAATAATACCCTTAAGGTAGGGCAACACCATACAATGCTCCTTAAGGAAGGAGTAACTCCACAATCTCCCAAGATGGGAATCCACTTCGAGGGGACACCTCCAATATACCTCTACCAAGTAGAAGAATCAACTCATACATACATGACCTCCTCATAATGATACTCACATCCTTTAAATAGGATGGGTAACACCTAATCCCAATGTAGGCCGACTCATTACCCAATATAATTAATTCCTATGTGAGCCCATATAACTAAGGGGATGTGTGCCACATGTCGGCATCTCCATCAATCCATATACATTATAATATTATATCCCATGTGAACCCATACATATAACTAAGGGGATGTGTGCCACATGTCGGCATCTCCATCAACCCATATACATTATAATATTATATCCCAAGGTACATAGCATTGCCTCCCTCTTTGACATGTTTCGTCCCCGAAACATAAGAAGAAGCCATATAATGAGTGTGCTTTAAATTATTGCACACTTGTCGCCAAGCTCAATCATCCAACCACCCATATGAAATCCTAGTGGGTGATGTTGCTCAAAAACGATTCCATATTCCATTGTGCACCTCATCCGATTCCATCTGGTCCATATGTGTTCCTCTTCGGCATCCATGCATATCCATAATGATTATTCCTGTGATTCCATGTCATACAATTATTGTTCCATTGATTCCATGTATAGCCAAAATTATTACTCCTCCAATTCCCTGTATATCCATATAGATTGATGACCTCATGTGTCTGAACATGTCTCCATGATGTTTTCCTCTCATGATGATATGGGTGTCTATATGGTGCAACCTTAGTATGTGTAACCTTATCAATCTTTTCCTCTACTTTATTTTCCTCTTCAAACTTGTTTGTTATTTCTTTTTTCTCTTGAGTAGAGAAATTATTTTTTTCTTTTTCATCATCCTCTCCTTTTGATTCATCCTTATTCCCTTCTGCACCATCTTCAAATTCATCTTCATGATCCAATTTTACATTATTATTTTCCTTGCTTAAGTGTGATATCTTCTTGCAATGTAATTTTCTTTCGCTTGTACCATAATTTCATGAATTTATTTTGCACATTAATATTGATTGTTTCCAATGTCTCTAACCAAGGATATCCAAGAACAATATCCATACCATCCATATCTAAAGCATAAAAATCTGAATGTAAAACATATTTATCCATATAAAGTTTTAAATCTTCAAAAAACTTGAATTTTCTTACCATCCATTTGAGATTCCTTGATATGTTTTGTTTGCACATGTAGATTGTGAGCTACATCCATATTGATGAAGTTATATTGGCTGCTAGGGTTTATGGAAACAATTACCTTTTTCTTTGAATGCACCCTTAAAACCGAAATATTGAAGCTTCCTTCCTTGGAGATGCACTATCATGCATAACAAGCGTCATCATCAACATCTTCTTCTTATTCTTCTTCTTCTTCTTCTTTCGATGTTGCTTTTGCTTCTACTTCTTCTTCTTCTTTTCTTTTTCTTTCTTCTCGCTTGATTTTCTTCTTCTTTTGTTGCCCTCCATCTGTCCATGAAAACTTGTTCAAGTTCCTCCAAAGACCAATTAGACTTTTTCTTTTCTAACTCGAGAAAACCAAATGCATGCAAGAGGCCACTAATCCACAACTTGAATAACCAAATATCGATGGTTTAGAGAATTTAACCCTAAATTTTTTCCACCATTCTCTTCAAGCATCAACCCGCCATCTCCAAAAAAAGCTACCATCCCCATGATACACAAAACTAGGGTTTTAGGAATAGACCTTTTGATCAAAACTTTTTTACCCTTTCAAGCTAAAAAGTCGGCCAAAATCAGAAATCACAGAACACAAACCCCAATTTAATTTTTGAGAGGTTTAGAAAATGTAAGAAATTTAGGAAAATTCCTCAAATTACACTGGGAGCAAAATAGTGAAAAACATTAAAATGAAATAACTCTGACAAAATAGATCCAATTTTTTTGAAATTTTAGTGGTATCATCTCGAATATATTACTATCAACCCAAAAAAAAGTATTTCCTAATTCATCATTATTCAGAAGATATAGATGAAACCATAGAATTAGGGTTTCAACCCTAAAATAGACAACTTTTGCAAAACAACTCCAAAAAATATGAAATTTGGAGGGAAGATCACTTTAACTATGTATCCACTCCTCACAAAATAATCTGAAAAATTTCAAGTCGATATCTAAATATAGACGAATCACCAACATTAGGGTTTCATCCCACAAATTGCCCGGATCACTGCTCTGATACCACTTGATAAGAACCTTGCATATCATAAATCAATAAATTGCAGAAGATAACACAACACAAGAGATATGGGGGCCAAGATGCCCTAATATCAATATATGCAGAATAATACCCTTAAGGTAGGGCAACACCATACAATGCTCCTTAAGGAAGGAGTAACTCCATAATCTCCCAAGATGGGAATCCACTTCGAGGGGGACACCTCCAATATACCTCTACCAAGTAGAAGAATCAACTCATACATACATGACCTCCTCATAATGATACTCACATCCTTTAAATAGGATGGGTAACACCTAATCCCAATGTAGGCCGACCCATTACCCAATATAATTAATCCCTATGTGAGCCCATATAACTAACTAAGGGGATGTGTGCCACATGTCGGCATCTCCATCAACCCATATACATTATAATATTATATCCCATGTGAACCCATACATATAACTAAGGGGATGTGTGCCACATGTCGGCATCTCCATCAACCCATATACATTATAATATTATATCCCAAGGTGCATAGCAGAAAGATAAATTTCATGTCTCCTTATTTTGTTTACGAAGCTTAATGTTGATGTTACATCAAGAGAGACCCACCTTATTGATATGAACTTTGTTAATCTACATTGCGGCAGCGACGACCATGGGAGGCATCCAAAATAGCCTTCAAACGAAATATGCTCTAAAGGTGGGTGAACTTGTAACCATCAACTTACATTCTTTGAAAAAAATTACCCGTTATGAAATTTATTTGCAAGAACAAAGTAATTAAGAAGTTTGATAAGATCTTCTTGTTGGAGTTCTTAAATTTATTTGCTAGAATAAAGTAATTAGGAAGTTTGATATGATCTCCCTGTTGGAGCATTGAGAAGTCCAACACAAGACCGTATTGGAATGGATGAAGCTCGTAGAAATTCATTCTTGATAGCTCATTGGAAGTGCAGTGAGTGCTCCTCTTTTCAACCACAATGGTTACAGTACTTTAGCACTCCCATTGTCTGTTTTTGTCATTTGTTGACATTTTCAAGACTACTCGATATTATTTATTCCTAATAGAAGATTCAGTTTCTTTGGAAAAATAGACTTCCTTAGCTAATTCAACTTTGAAACAAATTCTTGGTTTGGATATTTGTGCATGTGAATACAAGTGTAGGAGATGAAATGCATATGGGAATATCGGGTGGATAGAGGAAACGATGTTACAATAGGTACGTAAATGAAATATGCATTAACTCTTGATTAGCATATTTTTCTAGTGTTTCAGGATGCAAGATTTTGAAATTATATCGCTTTTCCGCCTCTAGGTGAGATGATTGGTGGGCCACCAATGACTCTTCTCATGGATGAAATTTCCACTTGGCCTTGGCGTTTGACAACCTATCAAGTTGTTAAATGCACCCAACAATTTTGTTATCTTCATTACTTCAACCCGCTTTGAAGTGTGTAATGCACACAAATGTTTACGCTCCAAACTATGTCCAAACACCATTATTTAACCTAGAAACATTATGAAATTAGTTTTTTTAAACAATTAATCCACGAAATCAAATTCGTTTATTTTCACACTAAGGTTAACAATAATCTTTAAATAAATCTAATCTAAAATACATTTCCTATGTTAACCTTATTTGGTAATTAAGTTTTCTTGCTTATTTGATTAACACCTTACGTTATGATATTTTAATTTATTTAATTAGTTCGCACTTAATAATTGAAACCTTAAGATTTGGATAAATTCTCCCAAATTCGCTTTAATACAATTTATGCTAATTAAGTTATCTTATTTAATTTATAATTAGAAGGTCATAGTCATTTAAACGTATATTAAATAATTTCACCCTTAAATTATAAATTTATTTACTCAATATAAATATTGTTTTCCAATTAAATTCGATCAATTCCTTAGAATAACATTTAATTTAAAATCACATAACAACCTTCTCAAGGACGTCATTTAAATTAATTTTCTTAACCATATTTAAATATTCTCCTAACAAATAATTACTACATAACTCCCTTTATTTTTATGTTTTTGTTGAAATATGATAGTTTAATGGGATTAAAATTCCCTAAATTTTCTCTTAAATACTTTATGGAAAATTTACACAGAGGTTTTACTATGTTAAATTTGATGGCCAAATGACCATCACATCAAGCTAGAACATGGCAGGATGATGGCCATATGGACGTCAAATTTAAGTCGACTTACATAACTTTTTTAAAAAGATTTTTCGGATTTTTAAAATTGTTGTGCATTTATGAGGGTTTAATATTTGCATTTCCAAAGCCAAATAATTTTTATTTTATGATTTAGCATATTAAATGCTTCATGTAAAATACGAGTATAAACATGCCTACAAGTTAATTTATTTATAAAAAAACATTCATTTGATCATTTCAAGTTTCGATGGAACAACACACTCACCATGAAAATCAAAATGATCTCTTTTTCATATTTATCATTCAATTACAAGTACATTATTTTACAAATAAATAAATAAATACAAGTATTACAATCCTCCATTCGATGGTAGGAAAAATATGATAACGTTTACAAGAAAGTTTCTCTTCTTTTCTTCATTACAACATATATTCATCATTTAATCAATTCCCAACTTTGTAATTTTTCTTTTTCATCTTTAAACATAGAAACAAGAAGGGGGAGTAAGCAATGATCTCCATCCAACCATAATTCCAACGAGGAGCATAAGTCATTCCTTTTCATTGACCCCGAACCCCAACTATAGAGAAATAAAGAATGGATGCAACCAATGACAACTTTCAAAAATGTTTCCACAATACAACATGCATGCCAACAATATTCTAATACACATCTAAAGCACAAAACAACACCAAAAGAATGTAAATTTTCAAAAACAGACTTAAAATCTTAAGCCAAAGGAGTAAGAAAATATGGGAAATCACTTATGTCTCCCGATGGGTTAAGCGCCCACCTTAAATGCCTCCAAAATTTTCATCCGCACACTGTGACTAAACTCTTATCCTTCCTCAAACTCTTATCTCTCCCTCATACTCTTATCGTTCTCTCAGTATTTCTTACAAGATAAGTAAAAATCTCTTATCTTAAAAGGCGGGACACCCAACCCAAACTCCCTCCAAAATATGCAAACAATACTTTTATCTCTCCCTCAAAATATCCCCATATTCTTTCTTCTACACCATTCTTAAAGTCATTCTACCCAAGTCCTAAACAAACACACAAAAACATTCATTTTACAAACAACATACATATAATAAAATGAAATTCGCAAGGTTTAAGTTCTTACCTCGCCATTCTGAGAAGTTTGATCCAAAACCACAATACTAAGCTCTTTCCAAGCTCAAGCCCAAATCCAAACAAACTTAAAAAATCCAAGAAAACAACTCCAACCAAATCTCCGAAGTAGAAGTGTATAACTAAGAGATGTGGAACAAACTTATCTTGTCTCACAAACCTCCAAAAATGACTCCAAAGTCAAAATTCGGGATTTGAGGGATGAGTTGGGTGCACAATAGTCAAATCAATAGAATCCAAATCAAATCAAAATATCACAAGTAAAACCTACCTCAATTAAATGCCCATTTGTCACATGCAAAATACTTTAATTAGAGTGATTAATAAACATAAATAAGAGCACACTAATTAACAATAATAAAGTGAAATGCACTCCAATAATAAATCTCATACTCCACAAGTAAAAGGAAAAAGAAAAGGAAAATATTCAAAGCCCATGGTCACATTTTGAGGTTAACCCCCCATGGGAACCTCCTAAAAACCTATCAACACACAACAATATAACAAAACAAAAAGATGCCATGGTGACCTTCATTGCATCCATCCAATATTCTTCTATGGTTAGTCTCCTAACCCCCTCTTGTTTGTTGTGATATAGTTTCCTGCAAAAATCAAACAATACATCTACATCAAAATACATCAAAATAAAATACATGAATATTCATCAATAAAAATCATCATATCACGTAAATAGATCATCATCAAATCTAAGCAATGTTATCAATCGTTTACATTTTTCTAACATTTCAATTATACCATTTCTACCAACATTAATGAGATCACAAGACTAGTCCAAACATCAAAACATAATCAATACGTCAAGAATCTTGAGTGTCAGTACATATATGAAATAACAACACCTCATCATCGTCAATACATAAATATATATCCATGACTTTAAGAATCCATACAAACCACAAAACGAGTCACAACATCCATAGTCTCTAACAATAGTCTATCAAAATATCAAATGAGATCCAAGTCTCTAATCAACAGTGCTCAAAATCATAGTAAAATAAGTGTCGAAGAGGAGTGGGCATTACAAAGTGTATGAATTATTTGATAATATAATACCCTATGAGCAAAAGACAAGTTGTTTACCAGGGGCCAATATAACATGTGCTTGAATTTTTTGAAAGTTGTGGATTCCAATGCCCTCAAAGAAAGGGTGTTGCAGATTTCCTACAAGAGGTATATTTGGAACCTCTGTATAATCAATTTTAACTGGGTTCTATCCAGACTGGATTTTTTTTTAAAGTATAGAATGGTTAGCTACAAAATTCTAATCTCACCCAATTTGGCTTACATTTTTGAGATCCACAGGTACTCTAATATTTGAGAAAATACTTAAAATAAGCCCATCGAGTTTTCCATGTCCTAGACCAAGCTACTTTTTTTTTTAAAAACACTCTTAACCTTTTACTTGTAAATGCCAATCCTTACCCGAATGACTAAATTGGGTTCTTTGGTAACAATGGAAACGCACTAAACACATGTATACCTTGGGTTTTCTTTACGGTAACTTCAATGAAGGACCAAGAACAATATTGAAATTTGTGACGAAATAGACCTTATCACTATATCTTTGTGAATGAATTTGCAATATGTACAAGAGGTTTCACATAGCGAGAGGGCTCTTGGGTGAATTGTCCACACCATACGACAAGCATACCTTTACAAAGCATCTTTGGTATTGAGTAAATATTCGATCCCTAAGATGGAGATCTTCAAGACTGCTTTCTTTAAGGAATGGCTTCTTCTCAAACGTGATTCTTTAGTTTACATATTGAGACTATCTGAAGTAAGTCTTTATGCACTGATGAAAGGCTATTCCTAATTAATCATCCTTATTGTAAATAGCTCATGGAAGTTGTTTGATCATGCAAATTATAATAGTAGCATTTATAGTAGCAACAATATTCTTGAGAACACGAATGCACAAAAGGATTCAGGAGGATGAAAACATATATCTTGGAGCCCTCTTTTTCTCTCTCCTTACAATCATGTTTAATGGTGTTCTTTGAACTTAACACGCTACCCATATTTTTTAAACAATGAGACCATCTTCTATATCATGCATGGGCTTTTTCTATTCCCTCCTTGTTGTTGAGTATATTGATATCGATTGTAGAGACATTTGTTTGGGTGGTCATGATTTATTATGGAATAGGATTTGCTCCTGAGGTGAAAGGTAGGCCTCAAAATTTGCATTAATATTGAGAACTAATGCACCATGAATCATTTTCTAATTTCATTTTTTGCTATTCAAGTATAAGCTAATTTCGGATAATAACCAGAAATTTCCAATAGAGCGACCACTCCAATGGCTTTGAAAGAATTTTAGAATTTTTGTTTTGATCGAATCCGAAGCTTGCATGGGTTAGGTGCACAAAATTCTTGGGCTTAGCTGCCAAAGACTGAGGGGTTTTCCATTCCGCCAAATTCACGGGGCATGATCCTGGCCTCATCCCTTATTTATTGGTATCTATTAGGATTGGAACCTTGGTGGATGGCTAGGCAACTCTTATTACACCATCGTAAGCACCACAAAATTTTAGGCATTTGATTACCGTGAGATAGAAATAATCAGCAATTTCCACATTATAATTCAATGGCTTTATCTAATAATTACATATTGTGTTTTGTTGATACTGACTTATTCAATCTTGTATTAATAACATCATATGGATTAGGCTTAGTTCCCAAACGCTCTTCCCTCAAAAATAAATAAACTGTAACTACGATTAGGATTTATTATTTGCTTACTTGATCTATCTTTAATCTTGCAGTTTTTCCGCCACTTATACTATTTCTTGTACACCATATGTCATCTTCTTTATTCAGATGTTTGGTAAGACTATGTAGAACACAGTGATGGCAATATCTGCGGGAGCACTTTCTTTGGTTATTATTTTCATGGTTGGAGGATTCCTTATTCCTAAAGGTTTGTCATACATTTTATTCATTCTTCATGGTTGGTTCAAATTGTTAGAGTTTGTTCAATCTCACCTACTTCAACATTCGTTTTCCTTCACGGGTAGCATTCCTAGTTGGTGGATATGGCCTTTATTGTTGTTCACCATTAGTGTATGGACAAAATGCCATTCTTTTGAATGAGATGCTTGCTCCCAGATGGAATAAAGTAAGGCTTAATTCGTAAGAGCTAATGTCATGCAATATAAACGTTGTAGTAGTTCATTTGCAAAATTGGCCATACACTATATTACATTTCGTTAGAGCTTGGATGAGTGAACCACTTGTAAGGATGGATAAACTATATGGTTTCTTGATTTTGGATCTATATTGCACGACAAAGCACGAGAGGGTTTGGCAAACTTGGGTATTGATGTACTTGAGAGGCGTAACATCAACCTAGAAAGATACTCATATTGGACAAGAGCTCAACTTTAATTGGGTTTTCAGTAGTCTTCAATCTTGTATTCACAATGGCCCTTACATATCTAAAAGCGTAAGTTTTCTCCAATCTTAATGCACTCATTAAACACCACCTTCATTCATTTGCAAAAAATGTGCCCTTTTACATCGAGAATAGTCTTGATCTGAGAAGCTCTCGAGAAGCCACAAGTTGTCATATCGGAAAAAAGCTAGGCAACGCCTTTTACACCATCATACGCACTTTGTTGGATCACAACCCATTCGATATAAATCAGTAATTTCAATTGCCTTGTTGTCAAAAATATAGGTCAACCAAAAGGGAATTTGATAATATTATGCATATGAGATTTGAAAAACGAAATCACAATCTCATCCGGTTTTTAAAAAACTAGCTGGTTTAGCCTAAAAATCACAAAAAAAATTCAAAATGTCAAAATCTTACTATTGGAACTGCCCTTTATATTAATTAAAATAAAAGAGAGTTACAAGAGCAAGGGGTGATTAGGAAAACTCATGGTCCCACAAAAATGCCACGTAGGCACCACAAAATGCCCAAAGGGCAAACATAAAGCACAAGAATTACATAAAAACAGAGATCACAAAGCACAAGTCGCCGCTCCGGGAGGAGGATTATCTCGAGGAGGGATGAATGCTCCATTCAGCGACTTAGCAGAAGGAGAATCAACTTGTCACCATCTGATTTGACATTTGCATTTGAAGAAGCACAATAATTCCCCAACTAAGGGGTGGAGAGCCTACAAGTGTCCGAAATCCGGGCGAAGGAGAGGCCCACTGTGGAGATCTAACCGCGACCTTCCCCCATCAAAGGAGGACTCCAATTTGGCCCAAAAAGAGGACGGAGTGAAGGGTGGCCCCTGGGGAGAGGCAGAGTGGTGGTTGCGAGAGCGGTGGTTGCAGAGCAAGCGAGAGTAGATTCTACGACGCGATTCGGTGGAGGAGGTCGCCGAGGTGGAGATGACAGAGGTGGCGGTGGCAAAGGGTCCAGAGGGACCGACTCATCGTGCACGACACACTCCCCAAGTGTGTGAGTAATTCCTGCAAGTGAGCAAATTTCAAAGCAAAATTTTCTACTTGAACTTGAATCTGTATGCGCACAATAGGCGATATAACCATTTTGTCGGTGAAGTGGAGAATAAAGAGTTGATTGATCCTTCAGAATATCATAGAATTTCGAGCTTTCCAAATATGAAATAGAATAAAAGCTTTAAATAATTGCCACAAATTATCAATATAATTAGGCCAAGGGCTGAAATCTCCAAACAAAGCTAGACGCCAATGAAAGAACTCAGGGTGGTAGGGTTGAAAGAATGATGGCATGAGCACGAGGACAAGACCAAAACAAATGCTTAAAAGATTCAGGTCTAGAGCAAAAAGGGCATTTGGGATTGGGAATTCCGATGTGACTTAGGACGCTCACCGACATGAAGGCCCTGATAAATAAGGCACCAAGAAAATGGTTAACTTTACGCTCAAGCAAGAAGTTCCAACTACAGGAAAGCCTTCAAAGCCATGTAGACTGTGCAAATTGTGAGCCCCAACAACATTGAGTTTGGTAATGACAGGCGAGATGGGACTCAATAGCTGGTATATGGTGCCGACATTGTAGCGGAAAAAGGCAATATCATGATTCCACCGCCAATCGTGTCACCCTGCATCCAGAGGCATAAGCCCCAATTTATGGGGCATGACATCTGACATCAAATCTTGAATTCTCGCAGATAGACGTGAAGGTCCGAATTGGTAAGATTAAATTTTGTCTTGAAAGTGGAGAGCTTTGATTCCTAGAGTTTTCGTAAGCGGAAGACTATCATTTGTGATGATGGGAGACCACCAGATATTCTGGGAATTGAAAGACAACGTGGTGCAAAAGCCATTGCACAATCCAACGCAAAGCGGGGTTTCACGGTTTCAAAACCCTTTCATATGCTTTTGGCGACGAAGGTGCTGAAATCTTGACAGGAGCCCTGGTGACAATTAAGGTGTGCAATCCTATATTATTTCAACATTTTTCCGTAAGGAGCACGTGAAGCAATGCAATGTCGAAGCAAAATTTTCCAGGCTTGATCGCCCAAAGTCATCTCACCACCCATTTAGAGCATAAAGCCACACTTTACTGTAAACATCAATAATACCCATGACATGTTGATCGCAGGTAAACAACACACTTCCTAGGCCACCCGATGAAAGTCAGTTGAACCAAAACTTCTACACCAAAGGTAGTCCCAGAGCAGCTTGGCAAGCTTGGCGAAGGAAGCCCGGGATGGGCACTAACACACACAATAGTAAACATGGGAGGCTAAATCACTATCAAAGGCAAAAGCAATGCCCGAAAATTGAAATTGCTCTCCGCGACCTATCCACTTCAGTGGGTAAGCTTTTAACCGATTCAAAATCTTCAAAACATAACATGACAATATTTTCTCGTAAAACATAACATGACAATATTTCAAAACAATGCTAATGTAATGTTACTTTTCTCAATAATATTTTACCTCGAGAAATTAAGACCACTATTTATAATAATAATTGATTATACCTTAATTTTAAAATTCAATGCTCGAATAATAATATTCTAAGGGACTAACTTAAGATTAATTAATTTATCATGAAAAGAGATCATAATTTTAATTTATAAGATCAAACAAATCTTTAAAAGTTTATGGGGTCAAAGAAAATGAACCGTGGTGTAATGGAGGGGGACGGTTACAAATAAATGGGGCCATGAACCATGGAGGGGCGTGGTCTCCAGTTAACTTTTCCTCATTGTCCACGAACCTCTCTCATATATGTTCACGTAGGATGGGTTTAACATACATATAATAAATAAATATATGTAAAAATGTCGAGAGTTATCAAATATAGCACAAATGTAAAAAAATCAAAGGTAAATAAATACCTTAAATTATAATAATGTACAAGGAATTATTTATATTCGCAATCAAAACAAATCATATGTATTTTATGGAAAACCTAAAATAATAAATTTGAGTTATCTAAAGTAAATAAATATAATACAAATGTAAGAAATCAAAGGTAAATAAATACCTTAAATTATAATAATGTACAAGGAATTATTTATATATACAATCAAAACAAATTCACCCATATGTATTTTATTGGAAAACCTAAAATAGTAAATTTAATATATTCATTAAAAAGTGCGAGAAGAAGACCCTTATTTAAATGCCATCCTTAAATTAAATTTACTATTTACACAAATCCTAAAATAACAAATTTTATGTTTCAAACTTTTACTGATTAAATTAAATTTACTATTTACAAAATATCTTGTGATGTGATCTATCTTGATAGTTTTCGTAGGTATTCATGTCACAATCTCTTCATCTTTCATAAAATGGTTCACTCATCAAGACACGCTACAATTGTAGTCTAAGGGAATATATTAGTCTATTTACAACCCTTTTAACAATACATAATAAAGCTAATTTATCACAACATACAAATTGCACAATACGCTACATACTAGGAGTTTCTTTGTAATGCCCCATCCATCATTACTCTGTTATTCTATGACGACCGTGCTTCTTAGGGCTGAACGCCGTTGCGTTTTCTTTGAAACGTTGGTGTCTTCGTCTTGTTGAGCTTGCCTGCTTGGGTCGGTGTCGATGTTTTGGTTGTTGGCCCCGCTTCGTCCCTCACGTTTATCCTATTAAGGGAAAACCTTGTTCTTGCTATATCAAACCTCCTGTTGATTGTTGTTTATTACTGCAAGATATTTTTCCGTAGTATTGATCACTCTCGTGCTCGACCCCTCGATTAAAATTATTATTATTATTATTATTATTATTATCTTTATTTGTTGTCACTATCGTGTTAGGTCCTAAATGATTTTTCGAACCCCGTTTAGGTGTCGCGACATTTTAAAACATAATAAAGGAATGGATATCAGTTATATTCTTATGTGTATATAGATAATAAAATTTCATTTTTGAATTAATTAAGCCTTTTTAGGCCGTACGCACGCCTTATTGCGAGTTATTGTTTATTTGATGTTTCTCGTCCACCAGCTGGTAAATTTCTATCATCAACACTTGGCGTGGAGACATGGATTTCTTTAAAAGATGTTTTGTTCACGTAAATGTATTATGTATAATGTCAGATAAATAGGCTGACCAATAGGATTGCACATTTTCAATTACTAAGAATTATTATTAACTAAAATATGTGAGTTTTGTCGGTTCCTGGACTTTCAAATTTTGTCATCGCCATCAATTTTTGTCGATATCTAATGGAATTTCAAAATGAATTTGTGATTAATTAAATTTATTTCATTTTGAGGATATGTAGTTTTGGTTAGCAAAGGCGTATGGGGTTGTAAACTATAGTGTAGGTTCTTTTGTCAAGCAATTTATTTATTTATTTATTTGTATAGTTCACACTCTTGCTTATACGCCTTGGTGACCACTTGTTTTGTTCCATGTTTTTAAATTTTTATGCCATGCTTGGCGTGGAGGAATTCCTTGTCCTTTTCCTTTCTTTTTGTTTTTCTCTTTCTTTGTTAATGCCTGTCAGTTTGGTGGAGAAAGTGTAAGATTTTTTTATTGGGCCGCCTGTTTTCTTCCCCTTGTCGGCTTTAATTAAATGATGAATTGACCTTTGCTGGAATGGAACACCTTTTTCCTCCATGCTGGCCGCTTACCCTTCAAATGGGATTTATTATTATATCTTCCATGTTTTTTTGTCTTTTACCTGCGCTGCATTGTTGCTGGCCACGTGAGATTGGAGGGGGGAGGTTTTTGTTGAGTTTTGTTTCTGATTGGTGTGTAAGCTCTGGTAAGGCGCAGTCCCTAGTGTTTTGGACAGCCGCCGTTGTTGTATTTTGGTAATTTGTGCCTTCATGAGGGAAGCCTGGAGTGGAGTATTGCAAGAAAAGACCAGTGAAGGATCTTCTAAAACATGGGACGTGTGGACTGCTGGGAGAAGGGGGTCTACCAGTGCGTGGCTAGG
This sequence comes from Taxus wallichiana var. yunnanensis, assembly GCA_018340775.1. Taxonomy (NCBI): domain Eukaryota; kingdom Viridiplantae; phylum Streptophyta; class Pinopsida; order Cupressales; family Taxaceae; genus Taxus; species Taxus wallichiana. The sequence goes on from CM031243.1 coordinate 689,855,328, forward strand.
AGAAATAGTTGTTAATGCAGGCATGATATGCCCTAACCCATCTTAATTCCGTACTTTATTTAGTTATTTCACAAATGGAACATTACCTGGTTTGAAATTTGTGGTTTTTCATTGTTGGTGATGTGAAATTGATTTAATCCTCTCTTTGTAGAATTTATTTGATCTTTGAGTAGGGTGAATGCTACTGGTAACAAAGTAAAGTTTGCTGGTTGCAATATGAATTATTATTGTGATGAAATAACGCACTCCTTGGAATGAATGAGAAGTTGCAGTTGTATGCTTCATTGGGTTTTCTCATGATTCGTTATCCTTGCCATATTTATAGTTATACCTTTCAGATGCCTCTATGTATTTAAAAAAAAAAAAAGAAAACTGCCAACAATATCTCTCTCTCTCCCTTTACTTTCTATGATTCTGTATGAGTGTGGAAATTGTGGATTTTCATGTTTAGTCTTTTGTGAACGAATGTTCCTTTGGGTGTTAATTTTTCTTGTTGTACATGGATGAATTTGTTCACTCCATCAGATATAAAAAGGTTCACTCTTTGTGATGGATACTGTGCATTATTGAGAAAAATAGGTAAACCCGATCTGGCTGGGTATGCATGTTTTAAATGGCTTGTTGGTTGATGAGCAAACCATTAAGGGTTTGGCCTATGCGGGCTATAGTGATCTATTTGGGTGTGTTTTCATTCTCGACCCCAAGGAGGAAATGGGTATGTTAGTTAGCCTGGCGGGTTAATAATTTCCTTGTCGACCCGAATAAAACTTAAAACCAATAATAAGCTTATCGTTATTATATTATATTAATGCATTAAGTTATCTTGACTCATCATTATGAAGTTAAGATCTAAAGTCGGATTAGTTCCTTGATAGGCACTTGTAAATAATGTAGAGCTCGTTACTTTGTTGTGAGAATACAAACTGACTTTGGGTCTAATAGTGTGAGCCAATGCACACTCAGTGATCTCTTGTCATGGACTAAATGTCTGTTGGGTTCGGCATGTAATTTGGTTGTTAAATCCCGAATAGGGTGATGTTTGAGCTGGTGTGAAGTTAGTTGTTAAGCCTATTGTTTCTTCTTATTGCACTTTGTGTTTGTGCCTCACTGATTTCCGTCCTTGGTAAGCTCTTTGAGCAAGAACGTGGTTTGAAAATGGACCTACAACTTGATAAAAATAAATAAAATAAAGAAGAAGCCTGATTTTAATCCTATTGAATTGGGAATTATTACTCCTTCATTGTTTTGATTCAGAGCAAAGCTCGATTGTTTTGGAGACTTTACTTTGATTATTAAAAAATATAAAATAAGAAACTTGACTCCTTAAAACTTACCTCGCTATATTTCGTTCTCCCTTGAGGATCACAGAATTCTCTTGTATTTTAAAGGTTCTTCATTGATTCTTTTAGGGCTGTGTAATGAATTAATTGTTATGCTCCAACCTTGCTCAGTGAAATGGGTGGGTAGATCTTTTTCATTATACTAATAAAGTCCTTGACTAAGTGAGGAATAAGGAAACCCTTCTTTTGACTTTTGTGGAGAGAAAACCCCTTGAATACGAATGTCCAGTTTGGGACAATAGGTTAAATTTCAGTCATGTTATCATGACTCCCTTTTGCTAAAACATCTCGAAATGCGTTGACAATTAATTGGTATTGATATCTTGATTACCAGGCTGAGGAAAAGAAATTATGATCTCTTTCCGAGTCTTGGTTTGTCTAATAAATGCTTTAGTTGAGGAAAGTATTAGTATGTAACCTATTACTTAAATTTTTACTGTTAGCAAAAAGGTCGGATGCCTTGAATGCTCTCACTCTCACCCTTAAAGTTAATCTAACATCGTAATTTTAACTAATTACGCTTGATGCCTTAGTCTTAGTTTTATTGTATGGACTTTAGTAGACCTTATGAGAGAATGGAATCCTTGATGGATCTGTTAAGAACTTTTGAGAGATTGCTGGATTGTGTATGAGTTGAAGTGACCCCAGGTATGCAAGTATGGGATTGCATGAGTAGAATCTTGATACCCTTATGAATAGTCTTTTAATCTCTTATGAATATCTGGTACATGATAATTTAAGTGACTTTTCTGAACAACTGAAAATAGTTGTATTGTGACGTAAGTTTGAAAGTGATTTCTTTCTTGGCTCATGAAAGTGCTTGCTCATGACATGTTATAAAAATAATTGTTATCTTCTTAAGTTCTTTAACATTGATCCATAAAAATAATATGAGTTCTTTTTATGAAATAATTAAGTAGAGTATGTTGTTATGATGAGTTGAGGCTTATCATGCTCAGTTCTCATGAACTGACTCAAGTTAATACTTGTGCAGATGGATTATGCGAGTAGATTAAAGGAAAAGAGTGTAAAAGTTTCTTCAGTTCTAATTATGAAGTTCCTTGTAAAAAAGTTCAATGTGTTGTAATTTTGTAACATTGCTTGCAAAGGAGTTTATAATATCTCTTGCCTGGGATTGATCGATGAAGTTGTTTTGTCCTTTGGTAGTTATTTGGTAACTCATCTTAGTGAGAAATGATATTCAATCTTTACATTGGAATAAGTATTGTAAAACCTTGATCTTGAGAATAAAGTGTAAAGTTTAACCTTTCTAAGACTTTGTATTGATGTGTTATATGTAATTTAAAACGGGGTGGTTAATCCTTATAGAAGTTACCTAAAAGTTATATTCAAATAAATTTATTGTAGAGGTGATCTACTTGAGAACAAACCATCCCTTAAGTAATCAAAGGCGAGACTATCATTGCAAAGTGAAATTATATAATTTGATATCCCTAGCTAAACTAGTGAACACTACCCCTTTTTGGTGAACTCTTAAACAAGCTTAAGGAAAAACAATGGTTAGTTTCTGGAAGATAATAAGATTTAACAAGTAGGAGAAGAAAATTTAGAAACCACTCAATTTATCTCTCAGCCTTTTTGGAAAGTAAATAGTCTCCTTTTGTAAAGCTCTATCAGGGAAGACTAAGTAAAATTCGTTAATATTTATGGATAAAACCTCAAGCTCCAATTAAATCTTGGTAATAACTGATGACGTCTTAAGGAGGAATTCAACCTGACCTTCTTCTCTTAACTTTTTCCCAAGGTGCTTTGTAATTTCCTCTTAATTATGTTGAACACGAATCCATGTTGTAACAAGGTTATGAGCGAATTTTAGTAACGTAAGTATGGATAGATGGCCTTGTGGAATTAAATTATCCCCTTTATTAAATAATGGAATTAAACAACTAATTGTCGTAAAGGAGAAGACTTTAAGTGAACTACTCTGCAATGTATAAGAAAATAATTCAGTTTGGTAAGATGAATTGTGCGAATCATATCTTGAATCTCTCTGAAAACATAAGTTAAGAGTAAAGGGTGTTTTATCAAAATAAATAACCTTCAATAATGTCTTACTGTGGCTTGCCCTAGCTGTAAGAGTATCATGTGGTTGGACTGCTATGTTGTCCTGTCAAAAAGAAAAGTGGATTATCCTTAATGGGTGTGAACGTTTCCATGTTACCTTTGTGGTCATCCATGTACCTAGTTGTTCACAGAGTTAGTTGTAACCTTGGCGACGACATGTTGTGTTGTGTTATTTGTCAAGCAAGTAAAAAAAAAAGTTATCCTGTATTTTACTGTGTTGTTGCGTATGTGAATTTTTGGGTCGTTACATTTACAAAATGAAAACAAACATACAAGCTAGAAAGATAGATAGATGTCACATAAACTAGACTTATATTACTCTAGGAGCCACAAGAGATCCACAACCAAGAACCCAAGCTCCAAGATCAACATTCTACGCGTGCACATACATTGTTTTATATAATCTAAGGTGTTTGTGGTCTTCTAGTCCCTTCATATTCCCTTTTCAGGCTAGAGGAGCGCTTCATATTCTATTCGTAGGCTAGAGAAGCTTTACATATCAACTAGTTTGTCTTAGGGAAAAGGAGTCGAGTTGTTGTGAACCCTAATGGAAGGGGTTGCTGGAACCACCTAACAATCATAAAAAAACCTTTACTAGATCATGATTTTTTTATATGTAGATTTTCTTTTATGCATTTAAAATATGTGGAGAACATATTTTAAAAGGATTTAAAATAAGTATTTTTGAATACAAAGGTATTTAAGGCGACCCATTACTTGGGTAGATGGACTGCTTATGTGTCACCATTTCATTGGTTAATTTATTGATGTGACTTGTTGTGAATTACTTTATTGGCTAGTGTTTATTTAATTTTTAAGTTTAAAAGTGACATGTGCCAACTTTAATTCAAATAACTAATGATACTTTCTATCTAGAATATACATATACATTCAAGTATTGCACAATATACAAAATTATACAAAATACATCAATTTATCTTTTTAGCCTCAATAACCTTCCAACATTATATTTGAAACATTGAGTTTTAACTCACTCGAGATTAGATCTTGACATTGCAAAATACATAAAGACACTAGACATTTCTTTAAAGAAAACTTCATTTTCTGACAAACGCAAGGAAAAAAATTATATGTAAACCATTAAATATGATTGTAGGTTACGCTATCAACTTAAATACTCTCTAACATCTCACTTAAAAACTATTGTAACCCTTTCCATGGGACCAATCCCTTTGATTGGATTTTTTCTCCCTAAATGGAAGTTCATGTAAAGTTCCTTCAATGAATACTTACTAAGTTACTCATATCGGTGACGATCTATAGGCATAGAACCTCTTAAGCATGGCATTTGTTGCATCATGTGTCTTCCTGCTCCTTCTTATATTTTGTTCAGTTTTTGTTTTTGTTTTTTTTTCCTTCCTTCGTGCGTCGTCTTATTCTTTTTACACCTCTCGTAGTCCCTTTAACCTTTTTGGTTACTTCCGGACATTAATTTTAAAATAAATTAATTAAATATGGAGTTCATATACAAACTGCCATTCCGATATGGACAATTAACTAACCCAAACAGAAACAACGTGGATGGGGACCCAATAAAGCTCATTTCTTTTGTCTTATTTCTCAATGCCATTTAGCACTAACAGATTGTGTTTATCCACAGGAACAACACATTTACACTGTATATATATATATTCTTTAAGACTCCACCGTATGCGAGATACGCAGAAAATACCATGGAATTGCAGGGATTAGTCCACAGTCTAAACAAGAAACGCAGAATTTGGTTACTGGGTATTGCTGCGATTGCAGGAGGCAGCTATGGGTTTTACAGATTATTAAAATCCCCGTCGATTGACAGGAAGAATTACAAATTGTTGGCCTTTATCAGCTCTATCATGAAGATCACCGAAGCAGCGTCTGTTTCGGCAGAAACAGTGAATTTTCTGTCGGATGAGCTGAAATTTTTCATGTCATCTGACGAGGTGCCTACAAGCTTAAAACAGCTCAGCAAGATTACGCAGTGCGATGAATCTCGTCAAATTCTAACAGGAGTTTCAGCAGCCGTGGTCGCTGGAATTTGTGAGGGTTTCAATGCAGCTAAAAGGCCTATTGCGGAGAGGGCAGTGGACAAGCTTTTCACGGTGGCTGGAACAGGTTTTGTTTCTGTCCTTGTCGGAAGTTTTGCCCGGAATTTGGTTTTATCATTGTTTGAAAATTTGCAAACCCTAGAAACCTTAGAATCCAATTATAGATCCTCTGAATTCATTGATGTGATGTTAACTAGTACCAAATTTAGGGATTTGTTGCTGAATGTGTTGAGGGGTTTGTGGGAACTGCTGTGGCAGTTTATCTGGACAAAACTGTGGACATTAATGTGTATGATGAGATTTTTCTGCTTTATCAAACCCCAAACATGAGGTCCAGATGAGGGTATTTTGACGGGTGTCTTCAGTGGGGCTGTTGATACCTTTATTAGGACTTCCCATGATGTTTTGACAAATGGGTCGTCTCAGAATAAGAACCCTGCTGAAATTGAAACCCTAATCACAGAAAAGGAGGCTTGTACTTATATCTCTTCATGTTCTATTGCCCAACAATTGAAAAAAAGATGATGAATTGATTTCTGGGGTTTCAAGTACGGGTTGGCTTGACAAGGTTTCCTACGCACTTTCGATACCGACTAACAGGAAACTGTTAGTACAAGCGAGTGGAAGAGTGGCATTTGAGGCTGTCAGGTCATTCTTTGAGTTTTTGTTGTGTAAATTTTCCGAATTCTTTACCAGAACATTGCCCGCTGCTTTCCACGACATGTTAATTAGGCTTCTGCAGACTCTGAGGTATGCGAGTTGTAAGTCTATGGTCGCAGCCACTGTTTCTCTGTCCATGTTCTGGCATGCCGTAAGTGGAGTAAGAATTTTGGATGTTGTGTAGTCAATGACACACCAAGAATCTACAGTACATGATATTTAGAAAAACTTTGTGGAAAAGTGGTGTATTTTAGTGTAGTTTTTAAACTGGGTTTGGGTGGAAAGGAAATGGCAAAGAGCCCCTTGATGTATATACATGGCTAGAGTTAGGTTAAGGATTGGGGTTGAACTTGGCAAACTGGTTAAGCACACTTGTATATATAGATATATAGACGGAGGCAAAACCCAAAAGAGCTGGCATTCTTGGCTTATTCTCGTGGCCTTACCTTAGCTTACTTCATTATCCCTTCGTGCAATTGTTTTCTTCTTTAGAAATGTCATGAATTTGCAGTAAAGAAAATATACCTGTTTTATACTCAGAAATCTCAGAATATCTCTATCAAGGGATTACATGTTCCGAGTTTCTCTGTTTCTTGTATATACATGGCTAGAGTTAGGTTAAGGATTGGGGTTCAACTTGGCAAACTGGTTAAACACACTTGTATATATATATATTATAGACAGAGGCAAAACCAAAAAGAGCGGGCATTCTTGGCTTATTCTCGCGGCCTTACCTTAGCTTACTTCATTATCCCTTCGTGCAATTGTTTTCTTTTTAGAAACGTCATGAATTTGCAGCAAAGAAAATATACCTGTTTTATACTCAGAAATCTCAGAATATCTCTATCAAGGGATTACATATTCTGAGTTTCTGTGTTTCTAGTAAAGGATTTCGATCCAGGTCCCTCATTGTATTTTATATGTCAGGGTTGCCAAATGATTATTGTTTGTAAGAAAATATTTTATATACAGAAACCTCAGAATGTATATAAGGATTAAATGTTCCTGGCTTCTCTGTTTCTAGTATAAGAATCTGGATCAGTTCCCTCGAATTGTATTACTGGTCAGGGTTGCCAAACACTAATTCTTTGTAAGTAAATATAGAAATAAAATGGTTCTTTGGCCTTCATTATTTAACAGGCACTTCAAATTTTTGTTTTTGATGTTCATTTTTGAGAATCCCAGTAGGTAAAAGATAATGGTCTTTTGCAGTAACAAGAGCTGAAATAGACGATACTTGGTTTTGAAATAGAGGAGTACATGGTGACATAAAGCTTAGTCTACACTTATGATATGTGAAATTGTGCCAAAATATTCAGTTAAATGAGGTGATTTAAGATGAATGTTGCTACAATTTTGCCTAATATATAGAAGTTGAGGGTCCCATTCTTCACAAGCTTCAAAAGTCTGGTGAAACTTATGATGGGATTCATTTCATAATAGTAAAATTAGAGTCTTGAAACAAAGTTATTTGCCTTTTCTATTCTTTACCTGCTTTGTCATATAGCACGCCCATGCTTGTTCATAGGGCTTGATTTTTTTGTTCTAGGACATCTTGGTTTGTTGCTATACACCTGAGTGGTGAATATGGTATGCATATTATTGACTGTCTTAGTGTTTTCGTGAACATGGCAGTGGCTTTTTATATATACTATTTTGAAGTACTGACCATTCCTAAACATAATATCCTAGGAAAGAGTATAACCATTTCAGCGTTGTACTTTGTTGTTTGAATCTTCATTTGGCCTTCCCATGATATTTTAATCGATGGTTCTGATGGGAGAGTTGTAAAACATCAAAATAGTTCCTACTGGAGAGATTGAATATATTAATCTATTTCTACTTGAAGCAACAATACAGTATGCCTTAGCAATTATGATGGTTTCTCTCACACTGGTGATTAGTGTGAGCAAGAACAAAAAGCCGCTAAAACTAAGGTGATCTTGGTAGTTGCAAAAACTTGTCAGAGTTGAAAGTTGATGAAACTTTCATTTACTTCTTAAACAGATCCGCAATTGGAAATTATGCAGCAGAATGGGAAGCAAATGGTAAGGAAGGTGCCTTTGATTTATACCATCAAACTTGTTTTTGTTCGTAGTCCATGTTCTATTACATTTCCTCTCAGCTTATTCTTTATCAAATGTCTTGATTGTATATGCCTGAACTTTCTAACACTTCAATGGAGATTGATTTATTGAATGTCTTGACCCATTTTCTATCATAGTCCTCTCAGCTTATTCTTTATCGAATGTCTTGACTTTATATTTTTGAACTTTCCAACACTTCAAAGGAGGTTGCTTTATTGAATGCCTCGACTGTTTACTTGTGCATAAGACGTGTACTTGATTTCATCTTTATAGAGATGGAATGTCTTGACTCATGTTCTATCATATTCCTCTCAGATTATTCTTTATACTTAACATTTTTCTACTTTCCAACACTTCAATGGAGGTTGATTTACCGAATGTCTTGATTGTATATTTGTGCATAAGATATGTACTCGATTTCATCTTTATAGAGACGATGCTTTTGCATTCAAGGTAGACTTCATAAACGAGCAGTTGCTCCCAAGGGTGCAAATGCACCGCAAAACTCAAGTTTTTGTTTGTTTTAATTGTGAATTATGCAAGCAAGTTTTTGTTTGTTTTAATTGTGGATTATTCAAGCAAGTTTTGAATTCAGTAGATAGTTGTGTGAAACATTCTTTCATCCTACCACCTGCCTTTAAATTTGACCACCACTAATGGGTATAAAAACAATTTTTCAATTATGGGAACTGTCACTCTTACCATTCAAATTGTGCATGGTAGTTTTATTAATACAATACTATAAAAAAAGAGATTGATTTTTTGTGGACCATTTTCAATAATTGTGCATAGCCGTTTTATAATTATAATACTTATAGAGTAAAAGAGAGACTTCAATATAAATAAGAAGAGGAGTTTACATTTGTTTTAACAGTTTTTAATATGTATGTAGATGGATCTATACAATAATACAAAACCATCATATCTGTTAATGTCTCCGTTGATTACAATTTTAGATATCAAATATGGATGAAAGGTTTCAACCCGGAAAGTATTGAATTTGACAGCCACCTATGCCCAACAAATTGTCTATAGCAGGAGTAATGTTATCAATATAAGTTGCATGTAGATTTATTGGAAAATACAGTGACATCAAAATTTGCTAACCCGGAAAGTATTGAATTTGACAGCCACCTATGCCCAACAAATTGTCTATAGCAGGAGTAATGTTATCAATATAAGTTGCATGTAGATTTATTGGAAAATACAGTGACATCAAAATTTGCTAACGTGGTATTCACAGTCACATTGCAGTTTGATATTGACATTGCTTACAATAAATTTTTATTTTCCACAAGCAATTTTGAATCTACCTCCATTAAATAATGTCAATAGTTATCAGCCATACGAAACCCTTCATTTAAATGTCTCTACATATGTTTCTTTCTACCTTGTGTCCCATATTCAATTGCCTCTAAATACATACTGCACTACTTCAAGTTGGATTTGTTTCTTACTACCCTGTGTCCCTCATTCAATTGCCTCTAAATACATATTGTACTACTTCAAGTTGGAAACAATCCATCTGAAATCCATCATGACATCCAAAAACTTTATATGCCAGTCAGTTGCCTCTAAATACATGCCTTAATATCACTAGTTCTCGAAAATCTATTTGCATAACATTGGGAAATGTTAACATAGTTGAATTCTAAATTTAATAATAGCCTACATCCGACCACTAACATCTGCCACATATTATTTTTGTAATATGGATTAAAAAAATCTCCTTTGCATTTGTATAATCACAAGTTTTTGAATGCACTAATACTAACAACTGCACCCCAGCGGTGCAATGGATACACTGATAAGAAGATGTAGGAGGAGTTGGAGAGAAGGTAAAACATTACAAGAGGTAGAGGGCCAATAGAGGAACGGAAACACAATAAAATGCTATTTAAATTCAAAGAAGAGGCTCTAAATGGAAAATGCAATAGTAAACCAAGGACAAGTAAACTAAGACAAACAAATCGTCTGCGTCTACTTATATAAATGAAATTCCATAAATATACACAAACTCAATGATGGAAAGGACTAACAAAAACAAACAATTTTGAACACTATGAAAGTTGTCTTTTTTTGGTGATTATATTGTTTAGGTCATTCTCCATGCTTGTCAAGTAAGCAACACATATCATTTGCAAGAGTTTTCCTTTCGGATTTGTAGTCGAAGCACTTTGCTTCCATAGATTCCAAGTGCTTAACACTCGTTAAATTTGAAGAATTATCATGTGTATATTCATATGCTAGGTAATTTGAAATTCTGGAATCATATAGCTTTGCCGTACGTCGGGAGAGGTTGTAAAAGAAGAAAAATGATCAAATATGTGCATTCTCATAGTGTATGTAACATTTAAATTAAATGCACCTAACATTAATTCATTAAATGTTATTTTTCAATATTATATATGTTCAATGATAGGAAGGAAGTTGATTTCAATGGCGTGGACATTGCAAAAGGGACCAATATCATCCGTATAATGAAAAGTTCTGTAATAGATCCCCAAATAAACTAATATGAATATGATTATTATAATATTAGAAATTGAATATATGTTTCAAGGCGATGCGAATGAGAAGTAGAGTAAAAGGAGATTTTTCTCGGATGTATCAACAACTAACTTATGTTATAGGAACCACATAATAATTAATTCTTTCTTAAATTAAGTCTAGTGAGACCAATTATGCACTCGAAAAGGCCTTGGTAGGGAAATTGTATGCATATGGAAAAATGTGTATTTAATACGCTATTTATTATAATGTAATTAATTTTTCCTTTTGAGACATAATATCAATCTATTGGATCTCTCAATCCTCTCTAAAGATAAAGAATAATTTACATAATAGAAGACACGTGTATGGATGCCTATAGATTTTTAAGTCTTGCGCATTGTTTAGGGCTGCCACTCTTTCATCAACTTTCCTACTACTCACGTTGTTATTGTCAAGGGTTGAACATGCAACTAGGCATTGCTCGTATTTTTTCTTATTTCTCGGTCTAACTCACACCTTTGTTCACCTTCCTCTTGGCCAAACATTTTTTTGTGAACTTAAATTGTTGGTATGATTGTCATGTGAGATGGAAAAATAAGAGGATTTAGAAAAAAATTATAAAAAAATTCAATTTCATACGGCTCTTCTTTCTTACATTTACATTATGGCGAAATGAGGGATATGCATACATGGGAAAATAGCAAAATGGGAAATGCGCCAATTCATCTAAAGTGAAGGACATGAAAAAAGTTTTTGACCTTGAGATTGATAATCGAATCATGTCCATCATCTAACAATAAATGAAAAATGGATTCATTATTACTTGTGGCTAGATTCATGTTACTGGTTGTCATTTGAATATGAGACTTGTAATCGTATGGAATTGTTTCCGATATGGCACTTGAAATTGTATGGGGTTGTCATTCCAACAACCTCAAATTGTACTGAAGGATTTTGGATTAACAACATTTTCCTAGAATGACAAGAAAGTTTTTATTACTTTTTTGGCTACACAAGAATACAATAGGCTCGAGATTCATGTTCAAAGCCTCACATAATTATGCTATATCCATCGAAGAAAGAAGCATCACTTTATCATGGTATTTACTAACAAATATTGACAAATTCATTGGCAAAAGACTTGAGAATTTGCACCTTAAATTATATTTCTAACAAAGCCTCTTTACATGACATAAGATGTGTACAACATGAGTGGATTCAAAGGTTATCCAACAACCAAAGCTCATGGAAATAGTTGGCCTAGTTGAAAGCCTCGAGCAATTTAAATACCTCAACCATCGCTCAAAGAGACCACGCAAACACATAATGTTTAAGAGAATAAATGTAAACATGTATAATCATGAATTGTGACGTTATCTAGACATGTGTATGCTTGACAATTAAAAAACAATCTTCAAAAGATTGAAGACAACAAATTTAATTTTATGTAATGTGAAATCTTCCAAACTTATAGGAAAAATACAAAATTTAAAAGCAAAAAAGATGAAGACACAACACATCAAATCAAAGAAGTATTTTGATAATATATTAAGGCACATGTTAATAATCCAATAATTGTAATCTTGTAAGATGGGAAAAAATGAATTATTCATTACCATCGTCAGCATCATTTAATCATTTTATAATAAAGCTGAAATATAAATTATATTTTAATAACCCCTCAATTGTATGCATGAGTTTTAACAAGCGTAAACAAACATCTATGCTTTTCATAAAAGTATTAAAACAAATCCTAAAGGAAACAAATAAATAATATTAAACAATCACATTATGTCGTTATCTCCCTTAAGCATTTTCATTCCACTAAGTAATTATGACGAGCTTAAAAATCTAATTTTGTAACAAATGAATAATTGTTTAGTGCATTTAATTTCGATATTCAATGACAATGTGTTTGTATAATAGAAAATAATATTTAATGAATAAGTGTTTAGTGCATTTAATTTCAATATTCAATGATAAGGTAGTTGATTTACATTAACATGATTTTCGGTGTTAAGAAATTAATATTGTGAACATGATAGGATTTAATAATATTTACGTGGTGGTAAATATTATTATGTGTGTAAGTTAGATTTTTTGTAAACAATGTACACGATTAACTTGATTATTAAACTCGTAAATTGTTAGTGAGTAGTTAGTGGAGCTATGTTAGGCTTCCTAAACTATAGGAATAACATTACCTTATACATGTGTAACTTTGTATTGTGAATGATATATGAAGAATATCATACGAAGGTTTATTATTATTGTGTATTGTTTTCTAAGTTTTGTGCTACTGCGTAGTCCGATCCAAATCCGCATTTGGTATCGAAAGCAATGAGAGTCCTTGACTAACCCTGTTTGTGATTTTCAAGGTGTTCTTTATTCATTTATGATCTTGATTTTATTTAAGTGTAAATGTGCATATGTGTGCATTCTTTTGTCAATTTTTTTATATTGGATCGGAGTTCGGCGTGCATTATTCTTAGCTTGCCTTTGGAAGGCTTACACCTCGCCAAGTGGGATGCTTTGAAAAATATGAAAAGTCAATTGGAATATTTGGTTGTATCTTTTGTTGATTGTTTGGAACATCCATTCAGCTTCCACGTTTTCATGTTGTCCATGATCTTCTGGTTGTGAATGCTGAGCATCTAGTTTTTCTCTTAAACGAGTTAATGATTCCTCCATGACCTTTCATATCTACACAACAATATTATTTATCCTCACCCTTTGACTTACGTCCATGTGGATGTGTGTATCTGGGTGGATTGCATAATAGATATATATGGACATGCACACTATTCACGAAAGGCATTAAATTATCAACGCGTGATTACTGTGTTCCCATGCGGTTCTCCTACTGACTGCGAGGTCCGATAATATACGCCACTCTGCATCATACAATGCTTGATCATGCGAGTTACGTTTTTGTTACATACATAAAAGTATTTAACTTTCTGTTTCATTTGAGTCTATATATATATATATATATATATAACACTATATATATAGTTTCGATATCTGTATTTGTTTGTCTCTACAATTTTAGTCTTGTGAGTCTACGTGTCATGTAATTGTTTTGTAAAAGTATCAAATTGTTGACCTTACAATTGTTTTGTCAAATTTTTGAAGGCTTTGTGAGTCGTTGAAAGATTCAATTCATTATTTTATCATATAGAATTTGAGTCAAAGTCAAAATATCTAGTCGATTTGTCATGTCTATGTAGTCGTCAAAGTGTGTAAAAATAAAAAAATATGTTAGATGTATTTTTGGTGTAACCCAATGTCCATTTTTTTGGGAGAATAAGATGAAGAATATTTAAGTTCTCATGATATTTTTGATGACATGAAAAGAAGGAAAAAGTGTCTAGCTTTGGTGGAGGGGGGGGTTTGACTTTGGGGCCTACCGCCCTACACTCTCACTTTGGAATTTCATAACCAAAGCGAAAATTGGTGGGGAAGTCACGTCGATAGAAGACAATGCTGAAATTTAAGCTCCAAGTTCAATTCTGGCTGATTGATTAAACAACAATCAAGCTGGAGGACGAGAGGCATCCACCATTTGGAGGTTAATCAAGCGACCTCTGTGATCACTGATAGTGGGACCATATAGTAGTTGTGGTGGCATTTTTGTGGTGTGAGTTTTGCTTCCATTTCGAGGAGTTGCTGGTTTTGTTTGATTTATGCAGATTGAAGTTTGAATTTCTAGTTGTGTGTGCATGTGATCTCATTTAGGACTTCTTGTTT
>CM031243.1:689869890-689941526 GCA_018340775.1 Taxus wallichiana var. yunnanensis
ATATTATTCATTTTCAAAAGTAAGTAGAGTTTTATTTGAACCCTAGGATCAAATGCATCTTGTCCCTAGATTTTTATTAAACCCTAAACTTCCTTATCCCATCTCCTTTCCATCTCTTTCTTTTCATTTTCTTTTCTCATTTGTTTTCTTGTTTTTCAAGAACAAGAGGAGACAATGGAACCTCCTCTTTGATGAACCCCGGATAAATATATATGTATATATATGTGTGTGTGTGTGTGTTATTATTATTTTATTGATTTTTTTTTATTGTTAAATGTGTGTTTGTTTACATAGGGTTGGGCGGATCTAGAGAATGCGGTTGCGTAAGGCGCGGCCGGATGTGGGGAGGGCGCAGAGGACGGGCGGCGATGAGGAGGGGAGGGTGGAGGGGCGGGAAGGCGTCCAAGGGAGGGCTGTGCGGGGTGAGAGGATCCAGCGCGAGTGGGAAGGTTGGGGCGGATGAGGGAGCATACAGGGGAGGGGGGGCATAGCCATAGGCGCGGCCCAAGAGAAATGTGTAGGGTTTTGGTGGAGTGGGGGACGGGTATGGAGGGACAAAGGGCAGGGGGGGGGTCGTCCCTCCCCATTACCTATATATATATATATATATATATATATATATATATATATATATATATATATATATATATTTTTTTTTTTACATGACGATGTGGGTGGGGCCAAACCCCCCCACCACTTCATATTATTATTATTTCTTTTATATATATATATAATTTTCATTTTAAATTTGTTAGGTATACAATATATATATAATATCTGA
This sequence comes from Taxus wallichiana var. yunnanensis, assembly GCA_018340775.1. Lineage (NCBI taxonomy): Eukaryota > Viridiplantae > Streptophyta > Pinopsida > Cupressales > Taxaceae > Taxus > Taxus wallichiana. Next base: position 689,870,672 of record CM031243.1, read on the forward strand.
AATATATATTTATATATATAGAATGTATTAAAAAAAAACATTTCCCTAAGAGAATATATAAAAAACATACACACACACACACACACACACACACACACACACACACACACACACACATATATATATGAAGATTTAATGTGATATCCTTTGTATATAAAAAAAATTGACAAAAAAAAAAAAAAAAAAACAAGAGAGCTATCACACTTTTAAGTTCAATCTCCTTGCACAAAATTAACAAAAGGATTCCTAAAACTATGTTAATATAAAAAGGAAAAGTGCATTTTACAAATAAGAGAGTTTCTTCCAAAGTTAAAACAAGACTTCTTCTTATAACCAAGTAGATTTCCTTTCAAATTTAATGCAAAAGATCATTTCAAGATTACACACATGTAGAATTCCTTAACAAGTAATAAGTCATGTTTGTCAATAAAATATGGGAGATACATTAAGTTACAATAAATGAGAATTTTGATTCAACACTTCTCTTACACAAGCTTAGCCTACAAGGGTGTTGCACAGCTATTTTCCAACTATGCAAACAACCAAAAATATTCATTACAAGTTTCTTACAAGTTGAGAGAGAGATCTCTCATTTTAATCACCATTTCTCAAATTTACATGTGAATGCAAGATTTACAAAATGGAGAATTTATAAGGAGATGAAACTATTCTCATAACCATATCCAAAGGAGTCTCAATACAATAGAGTTTTCATAAGGAGAGAAAAGAACAAAAGAGCCCAAGAGTCCACCCACTCCAACTTGAGAGCCAACTTCCATGTCTTCCCAAAACCATGCAAGGAGAAAGAAAAGAGCTTGTTTGCCACCCAACCATAGGCATCATCACATGCCTCTCCCAAGGTTGGGATGCATGCTAGCCTCCCCCAAGCCCATGGGAAAGAGGATAACTAACCAAAACTTGCATAAGATGGAGGGTAAACCAACAATAATACAAGCACACACAAAAAAGTTCACAACAACACAAGACTCCAATTTACAAGGAGGAGAACCCATGTTCATCCTCAAAAAATGGGGAAGAGAGGAGAAAGTTCTCCAAAATTATACATCAAAATTATTTGCACAAAATACACTTCTCCATATCCTCCTTATTGCTCCTAATTCAATCCAAGACCCTCCTTATTCCTCCTCCCTTTCTCCAAGTCCTTCTTGGAAGGATTTTCAAACCCCAAAGGGGTTTCCTTACCAAGAATGGGGAAGGAGATTCAAACCAAATGAATCAACTTCCCCACCTCAACCATTTGAGGGGAAAAATAATAAGACCCTACAAGGCTTGTCCATCAAGCCTTGAGGATTGAGAGGGAAAATTCCCTCTCTCTTCCCCCACACTCCAAAACTCCATCATGCCATATGATGGAGGGAGTTAAAGAAACACAAGCAAGCAACCAAAATCCACATACAACAAATAACAATTTTAAGCAACCAATCTAGCAACTAAAAGGCAACAACACAACAAAAGACATGAGAGCCTACCTCAAGGAAAGCTCTCCAAAAAGCTTTCCAACTTCAAGTTTTTCCACTCTTGACTCCAAGCAAATCCCAAGCTCCAAATCACCCAAGCATCCAAGCAAGAAATTCCAAAGAAAAGTCCCTTTCATTTCCCATGAATGAGAATTTGAAGAGGAGCAAAACAAACATCCTCACAAATGAGGGGGTGACATGTGTCACCCCTCTCCCTCATCAAGGTCAAAGATGCCAAAACAAAAGAGAGAAAGGGTAAAATTAACTTTTTGCCCTCTTCTCCCAAATTCCCTTAAATGTTATCAAGACAAAACTAGTGGAACTTTAGATAAACACACAAATCCACATCCCTTACATGGATGTGACCATTCAAGAGGTAAAAAGGGAGGGAAAACTCCCTCTAGCCTCAAAAATAAGCCCCCCTACCCATTAGGTAGGGTCCAAGGGCTCATTTTTGTGTTAAGGGGACTCCCAAGCTACAAAAGGGGTCCCCAAAAATGCCCAAAATAACCCAATTTCGGGTTTTGCATTTTTGGCACAAGGGTAGAGGTGTGGGGACCACCCCGAGGTCTCACATGTGACCCTAAACCCTTGTGATTAAGTGACACATAAAACAAAATCTAAAATTTAAAAGAAAGTGGGATTATTAACTCCCAAAGTAAGTTTACAACTTCACTAGCAACCCTAGACAAAATTAATAATTCAAAGCACAATACATTACATGAATTGGGGTCACTCATAGTGCCCCAAAATTAATAATCTCCTATATTAAGGCTTCACACAATGAACATGGCTAGGACTCGGCCCAGTGGGTAAGGCTTCATGCAAGATTGAGTAGGCTGGCCCGAATCCCACGTTCTCCGTAAACTGTCACTGCACACTCATTGCACACATTAACCGCACTTTGTCCGATCAATATAATTCAATGACATAGTAAGATATCAATGCATTCTAAACTAACCTTACATCCTACGAAAATAAGATGCGACAACGTGCACAATTATATTCCATATTCCAAAAGTTAAACAAGATGATAAAGTGACATATAATCCCACCATGCAACAACTATCCATCAATATAATTAGGTTCCAAACACATCATCATATTCGTTAGTTTCCATGACATAACAAGAAAAATGCAACAATATAGAAATTAAGCTAAGTTGGCACTATACGCCTACATGTCACACCCTGTCTAATAAGATCAAATATCTAAATATAAGGTCCAAGATATAACCAATCACTTTGTCAAAACATGTTTATGAGCAAAGAAACAACAAGCTCCGAGTTATAAAAAGTGTGGGCACTACACACCCTAACAAGTATTCTAGATGTAACCCCACATTTTTTCAAGTTTTTCATGTGCCCAAGATCTCGCAGAAGAAGAATTTTAAATGGTTCTCCAAATTCAAATTTTCCCACCATGTCTTCACATGCCCCAACTCTTGCTTAAAGCAAGTAGTAAAGAGAATTAGATAATTCTTTTCAAATGACACTTCACGTTGTCAAATGCGCCCATGTTACCTGTGGGAATAGTCAACTATCTTCTAAAAGCTTCCACACAAATCCCTCTCTACAAATACTCGCACAAACAAGATCTACATACTCCAACCACTACATAGAAAGCCCCCAACCTCTCGCTCAAGTGATATTTCAGCTCCAACAAGTGCACATGTAGTTGTTGCTCAAATGACATATCGAACAATTCAACTCAATAAGCGATCGCGCAAGGACATCATCAATAGAGGTGCAAATAAACAAATAAAGATGGGGGATCATGGTACGACTCAATGTTTAGTCATTTCGGACCAGGATGGATGGATGATCAACCCCCCTGTTGATGAGCCTCGCACACTTGGCTTCTTTCCGCCAAGAGATGATCCACCTCCACCTCCAAGCATTGTTGCTCCATGTGCTTAATAGTGTCTCCTTTTAATGTATTTTGACTGATTTTGTTCGCCCTCGTGGTCATTTCTTGTTGCCTTCGTGGCTCTTTTGTTGCATGCGTGGCGGTTTGTATTGCCCTTTAGGCCTCGTTCTTTTTGGGTCGTGTCCTTTGTTGGTGCCCCCTTACTATGTAACACTTTGTATTATTATGTTTATAATATAAAGATTGTTCCAATAGTAAAGATGGAAAAAGAAAAGAGAGGAAATATGGAACAAGAAAAGGAAAGAAAAATGATTTAGTGTAAGGGGTGTATTGAATTTTTGCAAAAGTAAAATATAAGTGGTTGTGATTAAGGGGACTCTTAGAATTTGTAATCCCAACCACTATCATTTATTGTGGAACCTTCCAATTTGTCCAATCCATTCTCTCATTTGAATATTTGTACAATTACAAATTGTAAAGTATAGGCCCTTATTTTTCCATATATTTTAGAAACTTCATTTATTGTAGCAACAATTATCTAATCACCCCTGTAATGTAACTTTCTCATTTAAATATTTGTACAATTACATATGGCAAAATATGGACCTTTATTTCTCCATATATTTTAGAAACTTTATTTATTATAGCGACAATTATCTAATCACCCATATAATGTAACTTTCTTATTTAAATATTTGTACAAGTACATATGGCAAAATATGAACCCTTATTTCTCCATATATTTACAAACTTCATTTATTATAGCCACCAATTATTTAACCCACTCCATCTAACCTAACTTTCCCAAAGTATACTTGGACCTTAGTTTCCCCATATATTTTGCAAACATCAAGGTTTCGCATTTAGTGAAGCTAGTGAAAGGCAAGCAGCGTCACCCTTGTAAATTCTTGATATAAGTCGGTTGTTTGTAGACATTTTGTTATATGAAGGCAGTTCAGCGCGAAACTCCACCAATTTTCTTATTTAAAGTAAAAAAACTCAATTCAATTTGAATATCAAGTTGTTTATGTATTTATTTTGTTGCGTCTCATTTCCAACAAGCATAGATTCGGTGTGTCTTATTGAAATTTTTGTTACAGGTTGGTTGAATGCCAAAAAGAATGGCATGTTCAGAGAGAAGCGAATCCTTGAGGAAATTATCAGCAACGAACATGGACGATGATGATGAACAAGGTTTGAAGTGGGCAGCCATTGAAAAGCTTCCAACGTATGACAAGTTGAGAACCAGTCTCATGGTTGAGAGTTTAATTAAAGGAGGAGGTGGAGATAATAGAAAATTCAAGGAAGTTGATGTTGGGAACATGAGATTGATGGAAAAACAGAATTTTGTGGAGAGCCTCTTCAAGGAGGTTGTAGAAGATAATGAAAAGCTTTTGAGGAAAATCAGAGCTCGTCTTCATAGGTAAGAGCTGGCATACCTTCCCCCAAAAAATCTCAAATATTATTTTAAGACAAATAGTGTCCACAAAGAATATATATACAATTTAATTGATAATATAGGTTGTCAAAATTATGGTGGATAAAATTTAACCAGTGTAAATCTACTGTTTAAGTTTTTTTTTTTTTTTTAAAATGGTAATATAGAGCTATTAATTGCAAAAGACAGCTACATATGTAAAAATGATCCAGAGAAACAAATTCCTGTACCAAATTCCAGGCCTGGGTGAGTTGCTGGTACTATAACTGTCTAGAGACCATCGATTTCGAGGCCTGTTACTGTAACCGTCCAGAGAACATTGTGCACTGTTGGTACTACTGTTCTCTGCTAGTTAATTGGAAAAGAATATCTACTCTTACCTTCTATAGGCACTTCACAGTATTTTCTCTTAAACAATGTAAAATGTCATTTCGTCTCATCTTGCATGAGTAATTGTGGAAAATGGAGGACGGCCAGATACCCTTTTAATGGTTACAATAATTTAATGCATTCAATTCTCCACTTATCCATTTTGCCAGTTATGGCTTGGCCCCTGCTTCGGGGATTCAATACCCAATTGGAAGGGGTTGACTAGGGAGCGGTTAAGCGCATAAATACCTTAAAGACCCTCTCCTTTTTTTTTCCACGCCATTATCTGGATGCAACTGCCTTCAATCCATTTTATGTTGCCAACATTTTGGGTCTAACTTTTAAATTCCGCACTTTAGGCTACCTCCACCATTATGCACTTTATGCTGGACCCTTGCATTGTGCACTGTAAAAGAGCTGCTACAACGAGTTCACATAAGGGTGTCCTGTGTTCTGGAACACATTTTAAGGACAGACTATGAAGTATGAAGTAATTGTGTAGGTTATGTTAATTTCAGTCATACGCCGCAATGTAAACTGTAAAGGTATATTTTTATGTCCAGGCTTAGCCAGGCTTGAAATATATGGCCCCATTGTGGGGAGAATATTTTCTGCCCCTTGGGTTTTCAACCTCTATTGTAGTTTTATCTGTCATGCTCTGAGTTCTTCATCGTCGTCCAACAGTTGGAATGAGATTGTTATATCCCTTCGTTGTCAGCATTGGGGGCCTCATTCTTGCCTACCTTCAGGGACTCGAGAGTCAGTGGCTACTCAAAGATAAGCATCTATATTTTGTTGCATTCCCAAACACCTCCAATCAAATGAAATAAGCCCACTCCTCATTAGTAAGAGATGTATTACATACTAAGAGCGGGCTAGTCTTCTAGCCAATGAAACTGTTACTATAGGGATGTTTGCCAACAACTCTAGTGCAATACATGTGCTCTTTGAGTCGCTCTTGGTGTGTTTGTAACTTTTTCACTAGCTCTATTGGATTTCTACTTGGATCCTCTCTCCTTTTCTTGTGTAGTGCCTCTTTTCAAGGCTATTATATCTTCTTGAGGTATCTTCCTTGTGCAATGACATATCTTTCTTTTTCCCTTCTCCTTTTTCCTTTGGTTGCTTCATGTTGATCTTTCCATTTGTTGTGTCTTCAACCGACAAATGTTGTTTCATAGTGATATCACCCTTTTGCTTTGTTTTCTTCAATCCCACAACTCTAGGGTCCTTTGTTGGAAGGGGAGTTTTTATGTTACTTCAATCATACATTGATGGCATGTCAACTCCTGCAGAAGCAATCTTCAAACACCATAAAATGGCAACGGGTTAGGATTCATCTTTTTATGCATGTAGGCTACAACCCACATTTTATCAATAGAATATTTAACATATCTGTCATAAGAATGAATGTCAATGATGTTTTCTGGTGCCCAGTGTTTGTCTCAATGTGGACTTCATTTACAAGTTAATTGACCGAGATCAAATCCCACAAGGAAATGGTGTCTCTATGTCAACCAAGCTTAAACCTTCACTTGAGGGCTAGGCCTAATTGCTCTCAGCAAGTTCGCACAATAGGGAAAAAGTATTTTCCGTCACGTTGCCGTTAGTTTTGACGGAAAAGGAAACAACGTATTACGTTTTGTATATATATGTACGTTGTTTCATTCATACGCTCAAAAGTTCTTTAAAAGGAATATGTTTCATATGTGAGTGCGCAGCGGGATGGTGGGGCATGAGTCCGGGTTGGATAAAATGTGCAGGTTCGCGTTTGCGAACCTCATTATAATCAATGTCAAAAATTGAAGTTCCTTGCCAGTTGGATAAAATGTGGCTTCATTATAATCTGTGAAGGAGGTGGTGCCCCGTTAGTTCTAATGGTTAGTTCTGATGAATTCATTTTTTTTATTGTTGTGCACCTGACCACCCCCATCGCCCTTCTGTGCAATCTTTAACCTTGGTGAGTGCTTTGAGAGCAAGTTTTGTCCACTAGTTGGACTTCCCCCACATCTGTACACCATGGAATTTTTACTTCATGACAGCTCAAGAACAAACCTGTCTAGCAAAATTATGGTAAATAAGAGCTGACAAAACATGCAGGATCAGTTCACCTAACATGCTTTGTGTTTGAGAGATATAGTGGTTTCATAATCCAGATTCCATATGATTAGAGAGCAACTTCTGAGAAGAACTATGTAGGATGCTGTGTGTTTCCATAATCTTTGGAAAAGACTCAGGTTGTTTGGATGTTTCTTGCAGGATGATTTGTGATAGTGGTGGCTGTGGGTTAGCTTTGATAATTTTATTCAATTTCTGTTCTTATGCACCTTATTGGTTTTGTGCTATACAAACCCTTAGATTATCCAATACATGTGGTTTTCCCAAGTTGTACAGTTTATGTTATATCCAGTATATATGGTCTCAGAAAATAAAAGTTATGTACCTTACTAGTCATACGTGTGGTCCTTGAACATAGTGATAGTAGATTATCCCGTGGACCAGTACACAAAATTATAACGTTTCAAAAATACAAATGTATTTCAAGATGATAATGTACTCATGGTTAGCTTTAAAGAGTATAATCTTGCTGATTACTATTTATCAATCTGTATATTCAACTAACTTCTTCTTTCAACTTCACCAAATCTTTCTGATTATCCAATGTCTTTGGTGATTTACAGAGTAGGGATTAGCCTGCCGACTGTTGAAGTTCGTTTTGAAAATTTGACAGTAGATGCAAAGTGCTTAGTTGGTGGAAGATCCCTCCCTACACTTTGGAACTCGGCCAGAAACTTCATAGAGGTAAGCTGGGCTTTATTAAAGGTCGGCTCTTCTTAGATAGTAAGCACAATGACCCATCTCTAAATGTTGTGTCAAAATAAGAAGTTTGCTATTTTATGAAACAATTCCGTCAAGGGGAGTAAGATATGGAAAGACAAATCATTTATCTAGAGTGGATTCTATATAGGTCTGTTGAGAATGTACTTGAATGTGAAAGATATAATATTCAAATCAAAATAGTTAAAAGATGCATAACCTTTTATTTTACATGGTTTTGCAGTGAAGTCCTATATTCTTTGAGTCATTAGTTTTCTAATTGTTCATACTTGTTAGAGAGACAACTTGGTGATTATCTTGTTTTGAGAACAAAATATCTTTAGGTAGTGTCCTTCTTCTATGTTTGTAAACGCAAGCATCTCACAAGTTTCTAATCCATAATTTTATAAGAGGCCAACAAGTTTAAGATTAACTGGACTGACCTATGAATGGATTGCAGGCCTTGTTGGACATCGTTGGATTGTCATCCATGAAGAAGACTAAACTTGCAATCCTGAAGGATGTTAGTGGAATTCTAAAGCCATCTAGGTATAAAGAATTTTCAAGATTTTTGTCCAAAGTTGAACCATAAGTTTAGGATATATGAAATTCTCATAATTATAACCAATTTGGAAATGTCTGTTACAGAATGACCTTGCTATTAGGCCCACCTGGATCAGGAAAGACTACTTTACTTTTAGCTTTGGCTGGAAGATTGGATAAGGGCTTGAAGGTCAAAAGCTGGTGCTTTCACATTCACAAACATTAAATTTTAGCATATTTTTGTTTTTGCTGCTTACCCAATTTCAATTACAGGTAAATGGTAGTATAACTTACAATGGCCATTCACTGGAGGAGTTTTTCCCTCAGAAGACAGCATCCTATATAAGCCAGAATGACCTGCATGTAGGGATGATGACTGTTCGAGAGACACTGAATTTCTCTGCAAGATGTCAAGGCGTCGGTGGCAGATATGGTAAGAAATTATCCCTGAGGAGTGCTTGAAGATAGACCCAAAATATCGGAAATCAAAGCACGCAACTGAGTTTATTCCAGATATAATATTTGCAATCCTAGACATATAATCTTTTTGAAACTGTACATGTTCTGTGTCAGTTGCAAGTGATATTTATCTCTGTAATAATTTTTCTTGTATTTGAAATTGGGAACAGAGCTGCTTTCGGAAGTTTGTAATAGGGAGAAAGATGCTGGAATTTTTCCGGATGCAGAAGTAGACCTATTCATGAAAGTAGGTTTTTTTCTGTTCTTTATCCGTGCTTTTCCATGGTTACCATAGATCAAATTTAATATACTAGAATTTACTTGTGCTATGAATATGATAGTTTCTTGTATAGCTGTATAAAAATTGCTAGACAACTATTTTCTAGTGATGTTAGGCAGACAGGTAGCTATAAGTTTTCTGAGGCTGAGAGATATTTTGAAATGAAAGATAAATTTCATGTCTCCTTATTTTGTTTACGGAAGCTTAATGTTGATGTTACATCAGGAGAGGCCCACCTTATTGATATGAACTTTGTTAATCTACATTGCGGTTGCAGGCAACGGCCATGGGAGGCGTCCAAAATAGCCTTCAGACGGAATATGCTCTGAAGGTGGGTGAACTTGTAACCATCAACTTACATTGCTGAAAAAAGAAATACCCATTATGAAATTTATTTGCAAGAACAAAGTAATTAAGAAGTTTGATAAGATCTTCCTGTTGGAGTTTTGAAATTTATTTGCTAGAATAAAGTAATTAGGAAGTTTGATATGGTCTTCCTGTTGGAGCATTGAGAAGTCCAACACGAGACCATATTGGAATGAATGAAGCTCGTAGAAATTCATTCTTGATAGCTCATTGGAAGTGCATTGAGTGCTCCTCTTTTCTATCCTGAGCTGGCTGTACTTTAGCAGTCCCATTGACCTGTTTTTGTCATTTGTGGACATTTTCAAGACTGCTCTGATATTATTTATTCCTAATATAAGACTCAGTTTGCTGAAAAAATATAGGACTTCCTTAGCTAATTCAAATTTGGAAACAGATTCTTGGTTTGGATATCTGCGCAGATACAATTGTAGGAGATGAAATGCATACGGGAATATCAGGTGGACAGAGGAAACGTGTTACAATAGGTATGTAAATCAAATATGCATGAAATCTTGATTAGAATATTTTTCTAGTGTTTCAGGATCCAAGATTTTGAAATTATATCACTTTTCTGCCTCTAGGTGAGATGATTGTTGGGCCACCAACGACTCTTTTCATGGATGAAATTTCCACCGGCCTTGACAGTTCGACAACCTATCAAGTTGTTAAATGCACCCAACAATTTTGTTATCTTGCGGATGCAACTATTCTCATGTCATTACTTCAGCCTGCACCGGAAGTGTATGAATTATTTGACAACATAATACTCCTTTCAGAAGGACAAGTTGTCTACCAGGGACCAAGAGAACATGTGCTTGAATTTTTTGAAAGCTGTGGATTCCAATGCCCTGAGAGAAAGGGTGTTGCGGATTTCCTACAGGAGGTATATTTGGAACCTCTTCATAATCAATTTTAACTTGGTTCTATCCAGACTGGATTTTTTTGTAAGTATAGAATGGTTAGCTGCAAAATTCTAATCTCACCCAATTTGGCTTACATTTTTTTTGAGATCCACAGGTAATCTAATATTTGAGAAAATACTGAAAATAAGCCCATCGAGTTTTCCATGTCCTAGACCAAGCTACTTTTCTCTTTAAAGTCGCTCTTGACCTTTTACTTGTAAATACCAATCCTTACCCGAATGACTAAATTGGGTTCTTTGGCAACAATGGAAACACACTAAACACACATATTCCTTGGGTTTTCTTTACAGGTAACTTCAATGAAGGACCAAGAACAATATTGGGCTGACAGAAATAGACCATATCGCTATATCTCTGTGATTGAATTTGCAAATATGTACAAGAGGTTTCACGTAGGCAGAGGGCTCTTGGGTGAATTGTCCACACCATATGACAAGCATACCATCCACAAAGCATCTTTGGTATTGAGTAAATATTCAGTCCCTAAGATGGAGATCTTCAAGGCCTGCTTTGCTAAAGAATGGCTTCTTCTCAAACGCAATTCTTCCGTTTACATATTCAAGACTGTACAAGTAAGTCTTTATGCACAATGAGAGGCTATTCCTGATAATGAATCATCCTTGTTGTAAATAGCTCATGGAAGTTGTTTGATCATGCAGATTATAATTGTAGCATTTATAGTAGTAACAGTATTCTTGAGAACACGAATGCACCAAAGGAATCAGGAGGATGCAAACTTATATCTTGGAGCCCTCTTTTTCTCCCTCCTTACAATCATGTTTAATGGCGTTGCTGAACTGCAGTTTACACTTAACAGGCTACCTGTATTTTTTAAACAGCGAGACCTTCTTCTATATCCTGCATGGGATTTTTCTATTCCCTCCTTGTTGCTGAGTATACTGATATCAGTTGTGGAGACATTTGTTTGGGTGGTCATGATTTATTATGGAATAGGATTTGCTCCTGGAGCTGAAAGGTAGGCCTCGAAATTGCATTAACATTGAGAGCTAATGCACCATGAATCATTTTCTAATTTCATTTTGCTATTCAGTATAAGCTAATTTTCAGATAATAACGAGAAATTTCCAATAGAACAGCCCAATGGCTTTCAGAGAATTTTAGAATTTTTGTTTTGATCGAATCCGAAGCTTGCATGGGTTAGGTGCACAGAATTCTTGGGCTTAGCTGCCAAGGACTGAGGGGTTTTCCATTCCGCCAAATTTGCCGGGGCATTATGCTGGCCTCATGCCTTATTTATTGGTATCTATTAGGATTTGGAACCTTGGTGGATGGCTAGACAACACCTTTTACACCATCATAAGCACCACAAAGAATTTTAGGATTTTGATTACTATGGAATAGAAATAATCAGAAATTTCCACATTATAATTCAATGGCTTTATCTAATAATTACATCTTGTGTTTTGTTTATATAACTTATTGAACGTTGTATTAATAACATCATATGAATTAGGTTTAGTTCCCCCAGCCGCTCTTCCCTCAAAAATAAATAAATAGGATTTATTATTTGCTTACTTGATCTGTCTTTGATAATGCAGGTTTTTCCGCCAATTCCTTATACTATTTCTTGTACACCAGATGTCATCTTCTTTATTCAGATGCTTGGCAGGACTTTGTAGAACACAGACAATAGCCAATACTGCAGGAGCACTTTCTCTGGTTATTATTTTCATGGTTGGAGGATTCCTTATTCCTAAAGGTTTGTCATACAGTTTATCCATTCTTCATGGTTGGTTCAAATTGTAAGAATTTGTTCAATCTCGCCTACTTCAACATTCCTTTTCCTTCACAGGTAGCATTCCCAGTTGGTGGATATGGGCTTATTGGTGTTCACCATTAGCGTATGGACAAAATGCCATTCTTTTGAATGAGATGCTTTCTCCCAGATGGAATAAAGTAAGGCTTAATCCATAAGAGCTAATGGCATGCAATATAAACGTTGTAGCAGTTCATTTGCAAAATTGGCCATACACTATATTACATTTCTTTTAGAGCTTGGATGAGTGAACCACTTGTAAGGATGGATAAACTATATGGTTTCTTTCTGAAATAAGTTTCTTGATTTTGGATCTATATTGCACTGCAGAGTACAGAGGGTTTGGCAAACTTGGGTATTGTTGTGCTTGAGAGGCGCAACATCAACCCAGAAGGATACTCATATTGGATAGGCGCTGCAGCTTTAATTGGGTTTTCAGTGGTCTTCAATCTTTTATTCACAATGGCCCTTGCATATCTAAAACGTAAGTTTTCTCCAATCTTAATGGACTCATTAAACACCACCTTCATTCATTTGCAAAAAATGTTCCCTTTTGCATGCTGAGAATAGTCTTAATCCTGAGAAGCTCTCGGGAAGCCGCAGGCTGTCATATCAGAAGAAAAGCTGGCCGACCAGCAATGCATTGAGTCCAAAATTATCTCAAAGGATCAAGATCCCCAGCTCCTTCCATCGACATCTAAAAGAGGATCCTTTCAAATTGTGTCCTCCAAAGATGGAAAAGATACAGGTAGACTGTTTGTTCTCACTCTTTGGATGTACATGTTATTCCCTGTGAACTCTTAGAGTAAAAGATATGTAACGCATAAATCCCTTACATCTACAGGGAATTAGTAAAGAAGGAAAAACATAACAATGAATTGCTTGATTTCTAGATGAAGACTTCTGGTAGGAGAGAATAGGTAAATGAATTTTCCATGGTTACTAAAATCTTGCTTGTCATAATCTGTCGTGCATTTGTTGGTTATGCAGTAGAAATGCAGACGCATTGCATGAACAGAATATCAATGAGACATGAAAAGGATTCAACTGATACGGAGCCAGCAACTGTTGTTTTGCCAAAGCGAGGGATGATTCTTCCATTCATGCCATTGGCAATGTCATTTGATGATGTCAACTACTTTGTTGACATGCCCCCGGTAAGATTCATGTTGAACTGCTAAGCCCACTGAAGAGGTGGGCAGCTGTTAGTATTTGCTAGTTCTCTGCATTTTTTTTTGATGAAATAGTGGCTATATTACTATAAATAAAATAGTACAACTATTCACAAAAAGGACAGGCAGTATGGAAGCATGCCTCAAGCCAGCCTGAAGGCACAGACTACAATAAACGAGCCCGCAGGCAACCAACCTGCACTTTGAAATTACACATTTTCTAGAATTTAATGTGTACTCTACCCCAAAATATTTTGAAATTTCTAGTAGGTAAGAAAGTGTTGAACAGATTAAATTTCAAAGAATGCATTGCATCCACAAATATATTGAAATTTGTATGTTGAAATTCAGGATGTTTAAGAACACATATCTTACATATTTAAAGGAGATCACAGAAAGAGACTTGTTGAACTGTTCATTTACATCAATAATATTACCTAATGGATATTGGTAAGCATCTCTGATTTTAATTCCAAATTCTTGTATTGAACCTTCTGCAGGAAATGAAAGAACAGGGAGTTACAGAAGATAGGCTTCAACTACTACGTGATGTGACTGGGGCATTTAGGCCAGGAGTTCTCACTGCTTTGATGGGAGTCAGTGGGGCTGGAAAGACAACACTCATGGATGTATTGGCTGGAAGGAAAACTGGTGGATATATTGAAGGGGATATCAGAATCTCTGGATTTCCCAAAAAGCAAGAAACATTTGCTCGAATCTCTGGTTATTGTGAGCAGAATGACATACATTCTCCACAAGTAACAGTGAGAGAGTCCTTAATATATTCTGCATTTCTTCGTCTTCCAAAAGAGATTGATAAGAAAACCAAGATTGTAAGTCCGAAGTTATATTTTCTTGGATAATATTATACTGGATTCATCTGTATCAAAATGTTTTTGTTTATTCAGTCGTTATTTGATTTCAAAGCATGCCAAATTTATTGAATGTTAACTGAAATAATTTGTTTGCACACCACAGGCATTTGTGGACGAGGTTATGCAACTGGTAGAGCTGGATAATTTAAGTGATGGACTGGTAGGCCTGCCCACTGTGACTGGTTTGTCAACAGAACAAAGAAAACGGTTAACAATAGCTGTGGAGCTTGTTGCTAATCCATCAATTATTTTCATGGATGAACCAACTTCTGGACTAGACGCCAGAGCAGCAGCCATTGTCATGAGAACTGTACGCAATACAGTTGATACGGGACGAACTGTTGTCTGTACTATCCACCAGCCTAGCATTGACATTTTTGAAGCATTTGATGAGGTAAACAAAGCCTGAATATAGTTGCATTTAGTGTTACTCCTCTTGTTCAATATTTTTTGCATTGACAATTGACTGGTTTTAATGCAGCTGCTGCTGATGAAAAGAGGTGGCCAAGTCATTTATGCAGGACCCTTAGGTCAAAACTCTCACGAGGTGGTTGAGTATTTTGAGGTAAGTTCAATGTTAAAAGGATGAATAGGAAAACAAATAACTCTTAATTATTTTTAGATATTACTTCAAGGTCTCGCTCTTATCAATATGCTATATTACAGGCTATTCCTGGTGTGCCAAAGATAAAGGAATGGATGCTAGATGTGAGCTCTGTTGCTGTGGAAATTCACCTGGGAATAGACTTTGCTGAACACTACAAGAAATCATCTCTCTACCAGTCAGTACCAGTCAGCTGAAATTCTCTATCTAAGCTGTTTCTTTTTCCTAATTTACTCACATTGACCATGGGAATCTTCATGATGCAGGAGGAATAAAGGATTAGTGAGAGAGATCACTACTCGGGCTTCTGGTGCAGAGGATCTTTATTTTCCAACCCATTATTCACAATCATTCTTTGGACAGTTCAAATCTTGCTTGTGGAAGCAAAGTTGGACATACTGGAGAAGTCCAGACTACAATAGCATTAGAATGCTTGCAACTATAATCACTGCTGTGATATTTGGATCTGTATTTTGGAACATTGGCAGTAAACGGTAGGTGCAGCAGTGTACAACATATGGAATTTAGTTACTTTTTCTTGAGGCATTTTACTATTGTTTATAGGGACAGATTGCAGTGTGTTACATTGAATATTTTCTGGAATCAAGTGGGTAGTAGTTTTGGTTCATGTTACCCAACATCAGGAATTTTAGTAACATGTGGTGTGTTTATATGTCAGGTATAGCAATTCAGATATCATTAATATCATAGGGGGCATGTATGCAGCAGTGTTGTTCATGGGAATAGGCAACTGTCAAACAGTGCAGCCAGTGGTTGCGATTGAGAGAACAGTTTTCTACAGAGAGAGGGCTGCAGGAATGTATTCTGCAATGCCCTATGCTTTGGCACAGGCATGTAGTTTTAAATCTTCTTTTTCACTTGCTCCACATTCCTCATTTTTTCAAATCTTTCACACAAGCAATGTATGGAATCACTAATAATACTTAAAATGGCTGAACAGGTGGCCATTGAGATACCATACATAATTGTCCAAACAATTGTCTACGTCATTATTGTCTACAGCATGCTTGGTTTTGAATGGATGGCTCGAAAGTTCTTCTGGTTTTTGTTCATCAATTTTTTCACCTTTCTCTATTTTACCTATTATGGAATGATGACAGTCTCCGTCACACCAAGCCATCAAGTAGCTACAATTTTGGCTGCAGCATTCTATTCTGTATTCACTCTGTTTTCAGGATTTTACATTCCTAGACAGGTAAGCAAAAATATCATCACCAGATTTTACTTCACTTTTTTGGGTTTCTCTAAAGATTAAAATGCTAAAAACAATGAAAAACAATGCACACTCTTATTCTCATTGGGATGTGAATTTGCATGCTATGGTACCTTTTATGTGACATCTCTAGAATTTTTAGGAAACATATGCTTTCTATTAATTCGGCTTGGAATAGATTATATAGCACATCTATTTAATTTGTGTAAGATTGACTCACACCCAAGGAAAATAAATTAATTTCTTTTATACTGATGCAGAAAATCCCAAAATGGTGGATTTGGTATTATTGGATCTGCCCAGTAGCATGGACAGTTTATGGACTCATTGTTTCACAGTATGGAGACATCACTGACCTGATAGAAGTAGATGGAAAGAAGCCAGGAATGCCACTAAATCAGTATCTGGAAGAACATTTTGGATTCACTAGTGATTTCATGGGTCCTGTTTCTGTAGTGATTGTGTGCTTTGCACTTTTCTTCGCAATTGTGTTTGGCTTCTGTATCAAGGTGTTGAATTTCCAGCAACGATAAAGGGCCTGGTTAAAACTTTTATCATGATCTCCGTTTCCATTTCTGCAATAACATGAATATAGAGATATGTCAATAGATGGGTAATCTTGCAGAGAAGGGTGTACTACAATCCAAGAGATGTAGTTAATTATGCATTCTTTAGCCATTATGGCAGAGTAGATGCTATTATAGCTTCCATCAATCATGTGTTACCATATGGAAGTATTTCATTTTGTATTTTCTGACAATATGCTATTACACCTTCCATGAAGTTTGAAGAATGAATATCAAAATATACAAAGATGTCATACAACAA
This sequence comes from Taxus wallichiana var. yunnanensis, assembly GCA_018340775.1. NCBI lineage: Eukaryota > Viridiplantae > Streptophyta > Pinopsida > Cupressales > Taxaceae > Taxus > Taxus wallichiana. The sequence continues at coordinate 689,887,701 of CM031243.1, forward strand.
AATACCCACTATGTTCTATAATCTAGGGTTGCTAAATACATTGATTAGATATATTATCTCAAACATAATAAATCAATAATTTCAAATAGGTCAATCAAAAGGAATTCGATAATACTGTGCATATGAGATTTGTTAAAAAAAAAATCACAATCTCATCTCCTTTTTTTAAAAAAAAAAAGAGTTGGTTTTGCCTATAAATCGCAAAAAAATCAAAATGTCAAAATCTTCAAAACATGACATGACAATATTTCATAACAGTGCTAATATAATGTTACTTTTTATTTATAATCTATTTACAATTTGAATATGAATATTAGATCGACTTATGACTTATCAATAAAGCATTATGTTTACAACTTAAATATAAATATTAGATCGACGTATGATTTATTCCAGAATAAATTTTTATGTTTTATTTTATATGCAAATTAAGACCACTATTTATAATAATAATAATTAAATATACGTCAATTTTAAAAGTTTAGAGGGTCAAAGGGACTCATTTAAGCTTGTATAATGTATAATCATGAAAACGGGTCATAATATTAATTTATACAAGCAATCGCACGCAAAGGCGTGTGATGGAAAATTTATCATGTTTTGCATTTCTCTTCTGATACAATAGTTGCATTTGTCCATAAACAAATATGGGTAAAAATGTTCTTTTTTTTTTTAGTCTATTTTTTTATGAATGGAATTTCAGAAAGTTCAACAAGTACTAAAACGTGCAATTTTATGGAATTTGTGTAGTTCAATATAAACAAAATATACCCATGTCTCTTATTCTGCATCATTGGATCTTGCCAAACCAAGTATAACAAGGCTTTTCTTCTACAGCCACATGGATAGAAAAGTTTACTTTCCAGTTTTATGTGGGGTTGAAGAGAAGCCACCACCCCTTTCTGTGGGTTTTGTGAACGGATATAGCAAGCAGCAAGGTTGTCGTGTTACCTGGGGTTTAGGAGAGAACCACGACAACAGAGCCATCACCTCCTCCTCAAGTAAGTTGCAAGTTAATGACCGCAACAACTATATCTTTTGATTTAAAGGTTTTTTTGGTTTGCCTTGTCAAATCTTTGACTGAGGGGAAATAATCAAGAAAACATCCAATACCCATTCATGTACTTTTGCCTTTATCATTGTTCGTCTTCAGTCATTGCTTGGATGTGTGCCTTCAGAATGTACAGTGTGGCTAAACATTGACATATGTTGATTGTGTTGCAGGTTGTCTTCCTTAGGTGGACATTCGTGAAACGGAACTATTGTGTACATCTATAATGGGTAGATCTTTAGGGTTGCGTTGAAGAGAAACGTCTTAGCCAGGGAAATCTGTATGCAATGTTAATTTAAATCTATTTAGGATATGCTTTAGGCCTAAGCATGGTAAATGTTTAAATCTTAATCTAACAAGGAAAATGGTTGGAGGACATTTGTGACCTTCAGTTTCTTTTTGCCAAATTTGGAGGTCTTTGAGAGATACTAAGTGTTGGATATCTTGTAAATTATTGGTAATCAAGGGTGTGGTTTGTGCAACATTCAGGGCATAGGATATAGCTGATGTTAAGTTCTGAGGGATCTCGGTCGTAGTGAGCTATGATTTCTGCAGATGGGCCATCTTTCAAAGGAAGAATTTGTACACATTCTGAGGTGCCAAAGCACTGGTTTCTCTAGAGGAAGTTCAAAGTTCAGAAGTGTTACTTTGCAAAAATGTGGCAAATGGGAAGCCAGGATGGGACAATTCCTTGGAAAAAATTAAGGCATCTTTTAGTTCTTAAATTGTTTTATTAGATCTTTCAATGACTGAAGTTCCTTTCAGACATTACTTTACATATTTAGGTCTCTCCATTTCTATATAGTAATGGGTTTTGGTTTTCATTTCAAAGATTCATTATAATGGCTATCGACTCAGAAGCAAATTCCTCTAGAGATTAATTAGTGCAGGGTTATTTACATGGATTTAAATCTTTGTTGGCATGAGTGATCGGCTCAGATGACTTTAAAATGTGTTTTTTTAGTTTTTCGGTTTCATTCTGTAACTATCAATCTTGTGTCCTCTGTTTTATATATGATTTTATATGAATGGTTATGCTATGTTTGAATCATGGCACATGGCCCTGCACCCATAGTGAATTGAAAAAATCAATATTAAGTATATCATTTTTCTATGGGCATTCATGTTAATTCTGAAAGATTTTAATCTTTTCATGGTTAGATAGGCAACTATGTTGCTTTAAATTTTGGTTATAAGATATGATAGTTGTATGCATTTGGTTTCAAAAGTTCACCAAACCAAAATTTCACGTTCAATGCTTTAATGACAACCGCACATCGAAGTTTTTCTTCACTAGAGGTGAAACTCCTACCTTTAAAGCATTTTGGGGCTCTTTGCATTCATGGTTTGAACCTAATCCTTTCTTTTAGCAATCCTTTGTTCAACCAATCAACTCAGACTATCAAATTTAGGGCCTTGACTCAAAAAGATGAAAAGTATATGCTCCAATGGCCAATTTGGATTTTTTAAAATTGGAATACATTGTTGAACAATGAAGAAAAAGTGAATATTGTCAATTTGTCTTGATGTCTGAACGATGTAGGTCATGTAAATATTAAGTGCATTTATTACTTCAAAGTTCATACTGTCATATATTAATGCAAATTGCAAACTATATTTTCCAACATTTTTTAAGTTCATTCTTTATTTCCAATTGCAGGTATGATTATGGGTGCCTCAGCTTCATCGGTATGGTACAATTTGATGGTTAGACACCCCAAAAAACATGTGCTGATTATTGATTATGATCTTGCACTTCTATTCCAACCCATGTTAATGTTGGGTATTACAGCTGGAGTGATTATGAGTGTTATATTCCCTTATTGGTTGTTAATTATGCTTATCATTTTCCTTTTTCTAGGTAATGTCAGCTGCAATTGTTTTCAGTGTTTATCAAATGGGTTGGAAATATTTCTTTACGTATATATTAGTTATTCCTTTAACATATTATTAGAATCTTGTCACAGGCACATCATCTAGATCATTTTTCAAAACCTTCAATCCCCTCAAGATGGATCGATTAGTTGGATCTCGAAACATCATACGGACACCTTTTAAGCATATGTATTATGTATCCAAAAGATAATTATCCAAGTTCAGATCTGATAAGTTTTTTGGTATTCATTTACTCGTAGATGCAATTTATGCTCAACGACCTTTTTGTCTTGTAATTGACCAGCAAAACAAAGAAAAACTTATTTCACGAACTATTTTAAACTTAACGTTTTCATTTGTTTTAATGAATATAGTCTTTTGATCTATAAAAGACATTGTTTGGCCTTAAGGTGGCCACTTTTTTTGCTTATTGTCATTCAAATTCTGAAGTTTACACAAGTGTAGAGTAAAATGCAGTGTCTATACAAAAATATATTAAAATGACATGCAATACATCATTTTGTCAAACTTTGTTTTCACTATTCAAAATTGTAATAGGATCCTTGGCTTGGTTAATGTAAGATGAGAGTCACCATAAATGTCAAGGATTTGGATGTTGAGCATGACAATAGTTTCAAGACCCAAGATAAGGGCTTCATACTCAACCATGTTGTTAGTACATTTGAAGTTAAGCTTATAAGTGATGGGGATATGGGTATCCTAAGGAGGAATGATGATGACGCCAAAGCCTCTCCTTTTCGACACTTAGATCCATCAAAGATAAGTGTCATTTTGAGGGCGAAAATTTTGATCGATGATATGAATAGACTCATCAGGAACTAATCATGAGGAAGATGATTTTCAAGAAGAGGGGCTTTAAGCGAGTTGATCAACAATGGCTTGGCCCTTGATTTATTTTTGAGAGATGAACTCTAGGTAAAACTCAATCATGAGCATGAGCCATCGAGTGATGCGATCATTATGATAAGGTTTGGAGTGCATGGTTTTGAGGAGATTGAAGCTCGTGACGTTACGAAGCGAAGTTGGTGATTAAGAAGATAATAACAAAGCCTCGGAAGTGGCGAAGAAGAGAGCGCAACACATATTTTTAGCTTCAGTGTAGCGGGTTTCATAATCGAGGAGGTGTGGCTAATATAATAGACAACTTACTCCCTGCCTTGCTTGTCACGGTGTGCCCAACATGGCACCTAAGGTATGATCGGAGGTAGAGATGTAGAGATAGAAGGGATCCCCCTCGCGTGGAGGTATGAGCACAGGTGGAGATAGAAAATACTTCTTGAGATCATCGAAGGCCTCCTTGTAGTTGGAATCCCAATTGAATTGGGTGTCTTTGTGAAGAAGATGATGGAAAGGCTAGCAGTAGTTAGAAAGTCTGCGAGATGAAGCAAAGGATTGATTAAATTCGGCATCAAGACTACGAAGCTACTTAAGATTGGAATGAAGAGGCATCTCGAGGATGGATTTTATTTTGGTGGGGTCAACTTCAATACCTCGATAAACGATGAATCCAAGAAGTTTTCTAGTTAAAACACCAAACACATGAGACTTGGTGGGATTAAGATAAAGGAAGAATGGAATAAAATGTGCAAAGAGGATTTCAAGGACGGAAAGATGATCTTGTCGATGCTTGGATTTACCCAAGAGGTCATCAACATCATAATTTACATTTTTTGGTTAAGATCATAGAAGATGTAGGTCATAGTGCACTAATAGGTGGCCCCTACATTTTTCAAACCGAAGGGCATGACATGATAATGAAGGTTCCTCAAGGGGTGATGAAAGAAGTCTTATGTTGGTCTTCTAGTGTGATGAGAATCGATTGTACCCAAAAAAACCATCCATAAGAGAAAACATCTTGTGATCAACTGTGAGGTCAACGAGTGATCGATGTTAGGAAGGGGAAAGTCATTTTTAGGGCAAGCAAGATTTAAATATCAAAAATCCGAAAATCGGTGTAGATGCGGAGCTTTTTGGAAGCTTTGGTAATGGGTGCAATGTTGGAAACCCATTGTGGATAGTCGATGGACGAATGAAGTTAGCGAAATAAGGCATTCTAACTCCTCTTCGATAAGGAGGTAAATATGAGGGTGCATATGGCGAAGCTTCTACTTAACCAATTTAGCATTGGGGATGGTGGACGATATTGTGGACGACGATGTTGGGATTGAGGCCTGGCATGTCGGCATACGAACATGCGAAGGCTTAGCTATGTTTGAATAGGAAGGAGGTAAAGCCCTACGTTCTTATGGATCGAGTGATTATCTAACCTCGAGGATGCGGGGATCTTCATGAGTCCCTACGTTGATGTGGATAGTGGATTCTTTGAGAAGGGTGGATGTGTCAAGAGGTAAGGTCTTATGAAGATAGGAATCTTTTGCCCCGTGCAAAGAGAGGAAGGATTCATTAACGCTACATTGGAAAATGTCGATGGTAGGGGAATCCTCCTCTACCATTTCAAGGAATACGGGGAAGGGACCTAATTTCACCCCCATTCTGGTAAGTGACCGGTCCCAAGGTGATGATGGAGACTAAAAAATCAAAAGGAAGGGACACGGTGTCATCCATGTCCATGACCTCGTCGGATGGGGAATAGTGGATGCACGGAATCAATGTGCATGGGAAATGTGGAAGAAGGCTATGCGAGGGAGTCGACAAGTTGTTCTTTAAAACTCAATTAAAACTTTTCATGAGGCTTCGCAAGATTGGTCAACGACAAGATCTTACATACCTTGTTCATAACTCCTAGACCGAATCCATTCCACGTGCAACAAGTAGAGGTAGGTGTAGGAAAAGTCTTTTTATAGAGGAAATCAAAGTCTTTAGTGTATGGTTTGGTGTGGGGTTGATTCAAGATGAGAGGAAGGGTGATCAATGCAACCATAGATGAGTTTTGTTTTAAGATGAGATGGTTTCAAGGAAATGATATCCCACGACATTTGATTGATACATAGGATCCTTATTTGGTCTACCAAGTTGATAAAGGAGAGAAGGGAATTGAGAGTGAGGAGTCAATACTCCCCGGAGATGTACAACTCGCATCATATTGTCAAGAGATTCGTTGTTAGGTAGTGTAGACACCAAATGGGGTCACACTCCCCTCGTCCCCTTTAATTAATTAACGTAACGTATTCACCTAATCATGACCCCTTACCCCGCATTCATATTGATTTAATTACCTACAATTGAATTAATGCCCATCCTCACGCTATTAATTAATTTAATTAATCAAATTAAATTAATTTACACCTCACCTAGCCACATCACCTAGACACCTCACCATGGACTTATTCTTAGTCTATTAATTAACTAGATCGAGTCTTCACTTATCTTAACCAAATAAGATTTAGTCTAACCCTAAAATTAAAGTCCTATTCCTTCTCCAACAATACTCCCACTTATCTAAACGGTAACTCTCACTTGAGACCCAAATCGACAATTAGGGCATGCCAAAACAACAGGATTTGCCTATTTTTGGCAAACCTAGTATTTCTCGCCTTAACTGATGCCGATTAACCTCAATCGACACTTTGGTCACCTTGACCGTCATCGGTTACCTTATATACGATTTTGGAACCTTTTAGCGAGGTTGGTCATTCTAATTTTGAGAGATCTTTTGCACCCAAGACGAAATGCAGATAATTCTTAAGATCAAAACGACGGAACACACTTAATCATAGGCTCAAGAAATCACCCGATACTCATCCAGAGGAATTAGCATTCATGGGAGAACTCCGAGAAGTATTTCTGCGGACTAACCATGAAGTTCTTCATGGATCAACCATCGCCATCCTTAACTAACCAGTGCCTATAAATACACGTAAGTGTATTTATTTGATTTCACATCATTTCGTCCTTACTTAATAGGTTCTTTATCTTTTTATTATCGTATCTTATTTCTTCCCTACATTCCTCCATTCCCATATTTTACCAATCTACCTAAATACTTACTACCCACAACCTTTTGGCTGTTCTCGTACTTGATCTTTAGACATCCTGAGTCTTCCTAACTTTATTATGAACCCAACCATCCTCCCTACATTCTCTCGTGCAATCACAAAGAATTATAAAAACTAGATTTTATTTAATTACTACCATTTCGCCTCTACCGACACCGGTTACCTTAACTGCGTTATCGATTTCTCCTCTTCACCTAAAAGATCGATCACCAAACCAACGTCGCCATCTTTGTGTCTCCGTCAACTTTCACTAAACTTCCCTAATAGACTCCAAAACTCATAAAACCTCACCCAAACCTAATACCCTCCTACAACATCACCAAATACATTCCCAATTCTTTGTGTAGACACAGAGAGAGCTTAAACACTCACTTTTGACATTTTTCCATTATCCACAAGAACCAATATCGGTCATCCGAACCATCTTTGGTCACACCACTGACCGGCGCCGATATTTTTACTCAGTAAACCGCCTTAAAACAACAAGCTTTTTGATCATCCAAAATCAACCCAAACCGCACTGATCTTACCCAAACCCCGTAGGTGACCCCGGACTCACCTACCTAACTCCGCAACCTAAGCCGAGACCTTCACCAATTTAATTATTAAGAATTTAATTGGATTGATATTGATAGTAATCGAGATACCTAAATCGTAACACTAACATTAGATTATTTTATTTACATGTTCAATTATTTTATATTAAGTTATATATCGCTGGATTGACAAAAGTTGAGGAAGTATCACACTTCCCGGATCTTTCTCATGCTAGCAATCCATTAAGCTTTTACTATCAACTATATCTTGTAGTCTTTCTTTGCATTACATGGGTAGTTCCTTTTAGCCAAAAGGAAGCTCACACAATCGGTTTGGATCGGAAATCGAAACATGCGCACTCAACCTTCAACCATATGACAACAAGTACTCCTCCTCGCCTATTTACCCTTATCTATTTTATTATCTACAACAATTTGGTGAAACATTTTGGCACGCCGGTGGGACCATCTCGTGCCCACCACCTCTTATATACCCATTTCTTCTTAGTCACCCATGATGTCGCAAACCACACTCCCTTCCAAAACATTTTCCTTTCCATCCCGCAGCCTATCCCTCCAATTACCATGAGAGTTGTCACACCCACCTGTCGCCACAACCTCCGGCACTAACCCATCCACTAACCCATCTACTTCTCAACCAAACAATGCTTCTTATCGCAATGATTCATCCATTCCTACTACCCATATACCAACTATCGATCCCTTAGAAGGTGTTTTTAACGTCTCACTCCTGGCAGAGTACGCTTTATAGAACATCGACACATTCCTTACTCCTCAAGAGTATGGTAACCTTCACCAACATCCCCACTATGATCACTGCATAGGCAAGGTTTTCCCTTACGGTCCTCCCCACCTTTGTACCAACTTAACGTATGGGGGACTTGATACTTCTACCTACTCGCCAAGCCACCTTCCCAAACACGACCATTTTCATCTGACCTTCAATCTCTCACCAACCATCGCTTCGCCCACACCTTCCTCCATCGTTTTGCATGGAAGGGATTTGGATTTTGTTTCTATGAACAAGGCCGCCATATTTTCATCTTGTGCACCACTCGTAAACATAAAGATCACAAAGTGGTATTGGATTTTCCAAACCATCTCCCAAGAAGGCTTGATTCAAACTCATTGAGGACGATAAACCTTCTTCACCCCGTTCACCAACTTCACCACCTTCACCTATGGAGTCTATGGATCCATAATCCATTCCTCCTAAAAATAATTCATGAACACCATTTCTCTAGGGCCTCTAGCTTATCAATGAGATGGAGAGGCTCCTCTTCTCTTCCCTTCTCGTATCCTCGCATGATCGATGAAGATACACCTTCTATTAAATTCATTCAATGTCGGAGACGATGAGTATATTCTCACATACCTCAAGTGCGTAAGATTTGTATATTCATCACTCGCTACCATCCGAGACACAAACCATGTTAAATGAATCAACCATCGAAATCAATATTAACACTTTCAGATTTAACCGCACATTCTAAAGATAGGCCAATCTTTAGATGTTGATGAATAGGAAGTGTTTACTTATTTTCTTCGAGATCATATCAACGCTTTTGCTTGGTCCTACATTGATATTCTCGGTATTGACCCAAACATTGTGGTCCATAATATCATCATTATTCCCGAAGCCAAACTCGAAATGTCAGTTTGTGGAAAATCCATCCTCGCATTTCCCTTCTTGTTAAAGAAGAACTCTAGCATCTCCTTTTAGTTTCCTTCATCCTACCCATTGATTATCCCCAATGAATCTCTAACATTTTTCCTATCACAAAAGTGACAGGGGGACTCGTATTTGCATGGATTTCCGTGACCTTAACTTAGCTTGCCCCAAAGATGACTTTCCTCTACCTAGTATTAACCAACTAGTTGATCTTATTTCCGCCATTAGATGTTATCACTCATGGATGGTTTCTCGGTTATAACCAAATATTTCTTGCCTGGAAGATCAACAAAAACCACCTTCATTACTCCTTGGGGACCTTCGTAATTGTGTCATGCCCTTTCGCCTTAAAAAAATCGGTGTTATATATCAACGGGCTATGACTTATATCTTTCATGACATTATGCATCACATATTGGAAGATTATGTTGATAATCTTCTTGCCAAATCTAAAATCAGCTAAACACCTTATAGTCCCCGAGGTCATATTCGATTGTCTCATCAAATATGTGTTCACCTTCAACCCAAGAAGTGTGTCTTTGTTGTCCTTTCCAAATTTCCTTGGTTTTATCGTTTCTTTGTGTGGCGTAGAAGTTGACTCCCGCTAAAATCAAGGCTATTCTCGACATGCCTCCACCCACTAACCTTCGTCAACTTTGCAGTTTGTAGGGTAAGTTGCAATCTATTTGTCACTTTATTTCATGATTTTTCCGACCACCGCCACCCATTTCATCATCTCCTCAAAAACGACATATCCTTCAAATGGGATGATGAATTCCATAAAGCCTTCAACGCCTTAAAACAATACCTCCTCCAACCACCAGCGTGATCATCCCCCTAAGGATGACCAACCATTTTACCTTTACATATTTGACATCGATCATTTCTTGGTGCCATGCTTGCTCATCGTGATGAGCAACATAGGGAGCAAGCAATTTATTACATAAGTTGTATGTTTTTGAACTATGAAACTAGATACACTCACGCCGAAAAGCTGCTTAGACTTAGTTTTTTTGCCACTAAACTTTGACATTACCTACTTAACCACAAAACCTTCATTTTCACCAATACTGACCCCCTACATTACATGTACGCTAAGCCCTACCAACATCAACGTGTTGCACGTTGGCTCATGCTTCTTATAGACCTAGAACTCGAATTCATCCATCAAAAATATGTCAAAGGACAAACCATCATTAACCAACTCGCAAACGCACCTCTCTCTGGAAACCAATCTTCTAACTTCGATTTCCTAGATGAATCCATCGCTACCCTCTCTTTAGATGATACCATTTACCAAATGACATTATTCTTTGATGTTTCCAAATGTCGGGCAGTGGGGGGTGGTTCGAAGTTATCCTCATTCCTCTTGATGGTGAGCCTATGACATTATATTTCAAACTAGATTTTGATTGTACTAACAATATTGCTGAATATGAAGCATTCATATTAGGCCTTCAAACCGCCATCACCTTAGACGTTAAATCAATTAATATCTTTGGCAATTCCCAACAGTTTGTCAGAAACAAGTTAATGGTATATACCAAAGTTATTAAATCGTAACGAGATACTTCAAAAGTATAAGTGTCATGGTTACATAATTTTGACTACCTTTGACCGTTATGAACTTCAAACCACCCCGTTCCACTAATAAATTTGTGGACACCATGACCGCCTTCTCAAATTCGCCGCCCTTCGAGTCAAAAATCTTTAGCACCGCATAAAGGTTGCAATCACCTTCTTATCTTTTGAGACGTTAACCTATTCAAAATCATTCAAACTGACTCCACGTGATCTTTGGTATAAGTAGTTTGTGACTACCTTTCTCTTTCCATTTTGCCTCCGATCTTACTCGCAATGGACAATGAGACTTTCTCAAAAGTGTCTCTCACTTTGTCATCATGGGAGGTCTTATTTATGAATGTGGATTTGACGGTATCCTCTTACAATGCCTTATAAGTTTTGAAATTCCCCATACCATAAAGGAAGTTCATGACGGAATTTGTGGGGTCACTTTAGTGGTTTAGCTATCGCTAAACACATTCTTCACATGGGCTATTCTTGGACAGCCCTAAACCATGATTGTTTTTGATGTGTCAAGTTTTGTGTGAAGTGTCAGACCCAACATACTAATCTTCATCACACCCCTAGTCATGCCTTACAGTGTCGCACGAGATCTCGTGCCCTTTTTCTCAATGGGGTTTGGATTTTTGGAGATATCAATCCTCATTCTTCCCAATGTCATCAATGGATTATTACCGCAACCGAATACTACACTAAATGGGTAGAATCCATGCCTCTCATTTCTACAAAAGATTAGAAAATATGTGAATTCATCAACCATCACATCATTTATTGCTTTGGTGTTTCTCATCGCCTTATAACTCGATAACGAGAAAACATTTCAAAAAGAAAACCCTCATGAAACTTTGTGTTGCCTTCGACATTCAACTCATCTTTTCTTCACCTTAATACCCTCAAACCAATGGCAAGCAAGAATCAACCAACAAAACCTTAAACAAAATACCTATGAAAGTAGTTGACGATAATGAAAGGATTGGCATTCGCACATTCCTTTTTCCTTATGGGCTTATCGCACTAGTATTCATACCTCAATCTGTTGCCACGCCTTTCTCTTTGGTCTACTGCACAGAGGCGATTCTTCCTCACGAATTCCAAATTCCATCTCTTTGTATCTCACTCAAAGACATGCTCAATGATGATGATTTCCGCTAGACGGTTTGGCATAACTCGAGTTATTAGATGAACGTTGTCTCAATGCTCTTGATCACCTCCAAATCTACCAAAAATGTATCAAACATGCCTACGATAAATGTGTCCATGAATGAACCTTCCAAGTCGCCGACCTTGACTCAAGTAAAATCAACGTGTAATAAAAGAGGATAAAAGTAAACGAGGAAAATTTGCTCTTAATTGGCTTGGACCCTATATCGTTACTCATACCTATGGATCAGGTGCTTATCATTTGTCTTCACTTGAAGGTAAACCCGAACTTGAGCCCCTCAATGCCTTGCATCTTGGACCATTCTATTGTTGAATCAAGTCTTATATCACATTTTTCTATCTAAATGCTCAACCTCGAGCACCATTCACCTTCCATTTATCTATTTTAAGGATTAATGACTAAACAAGAATCATGTGATTAACCATCACTTTTTAGCCTTATCTTAAATATGAGTACCACGGCTCTACTCATGGCATGATTCTTGTTGGTGTCGAATCACACCCACTGGGACTCCGCAACGCGATGGGTTGAAAGTCTCAAAGCGATTGCACAACATGGAGCTTTTCCCAAGTGTGGGACCTATCGAAATCGGAAAAGCTCTCCCGGATGAAGGCCGGCTCCTATTCCTGTTGGATGCACCAATGAAACGCAGAGATTTACCCAAAAAGCCTAATCGACTACAAGGGACAGGAGAGAGAAATGCATGAAAATAAACCTAAGCTAAGGAGGTGATGCACCGAGGAATGTTGAACGTTTGCTTTGCAAAAAATGAACACAGACCATACAGATGTAACACAACACCATGCACAGATAGCCAAAATGCAATAAAAGATCAAAAATGACAGTAATAAATATGTAAGAGGGTTTAGAAGCAACCACAGACACACATATATTGCTCAAGGATCGATTCAATACATTGCAATGGCCAAAAGGCAAAAACGGCACAGTCCATATGGGAGGTTTGAAAACTCCACAAATCCTCTTGCGAACAGGAGAGAAGGGAGGATGCAAAGTAGAAATGTCCAACCTTGAGAAAAAGCCCATCCTTTACAATTTATAGAAGGGAAAGAGATGGAGAAGTGAGAAAATCGAAATTTTCCCAACCACCTCCAAGACTGCGCCGAACTCGTTTCTTCATGGCGGTAGGTGAGACCCAAAAACCCAAAAAAGGTGAATTGTCATATTTCCCGCGTCAGGTCCATTCCAGTCGGGTTCGGGACTCTCCTCTGCATCCGCATCGGGCTTAGAGGACACCGCGGCATGTGTTTGATGTTCGTGCTTTCCCGAAACCCGCATCCGCCGTTATTACCAAATTTCCTTTGTTTTCGGGTTCGGAGGTATGACTTGCATATGCATCGGATTTGGAAGGTGGCTCGACATGCTTTCGCCCCATGTTTCTGCGCCATGTTTCTCCACCTCCGAAACCCGCTTTCCCTTTGCGTCGGGTTTTCCAACCCTTGCGACATGTTCTTTGCTGTCGGGTTTGCGGAACCCTCGAGCATCGGGACATCCTTTGCGATCTGCATGCTTCATGTTTCGTGTTTCCCGAAACCCGAAACCCGATTTGCCTTTGAGTCGGGTTTTCCACCCTTCCAAACATCTTGTTCCACCATGTTTCTCCGCCCTGTAGACCCGATTCCTTTGTTGTCGGGTTTTGCGACCCTTCCGACATGTCCTTCCTGTCGGGTTTTCTAACCCCTCCGACACATCTCTTTCCCCTGCGTCGGGCCTGGGAGGTCCTCGACATGCTTTCGACTTGCTCGCCCCGACACTGTTTTCCGACTTGGAAAACCGATTTGTCTTGTATTTACCGGGAGGAAAAATATACAACAATTCTCATGGATACTTTTTGTCTATTCCAAGATGGAATCTCATGGTCATTCATCACTTAAAACCCATCTTTCATAGCTAACCCATGTGTACTATAATTTTTTCTTCATAATAGGAGCATATCCTTCTCTATAGTCTTGTTCATGACCTAAAAGTCCAAAAAAAATCATAATAATTCAAAATGCAATATATGGGACTTTCAAATTCAAAACTCCTTGAGTTAAACTCTCGCAAAAAAAAGATTTCACCCTCAAAAAGGATATATAATTTTCTCTATCTTGATACTATAAATAGACTACTTCCTCAAAGGAAAGCTATACAAAGCTAGCCACACTGTACATAGTCTATCACCAAAAGAAGACTAGTCTTGCAAAATTAATTATGAAGCTTCCCACATCAATCAGCTTCAGGAAGACCTCAAGTAGATATTCTATTCATCCCACATAGACTTCCCACATTGACCAGTTTATAAAAACAAAAGCAAAAAGAAAAAGCTAACTTTTGTCATGGACTTGCCTATTTTGATCTTGGGTCTCTTGCCAAGTAGGCATGTTGTCTCACACTAGGTTATGTTAAACCAACCTCTTTCACCTCACCACCTTTACTCTCTAATCTTCTACCTTCTCAAGGGACTTGCCGCAAATGTGACATTTCACGATCATGTGACTTTCTTCACCCTTAGAATTGGTAACTACGCAACACCTTTAAGGTCTTACGTTCATAAGCCAATCTTTAGTATCCTAGACTCGTTAGGTTCTTATCAATTAGGTGACACTTTCATCTCCTTTTATCATTCACCTATTTTTACTTGTTGATCCTCCTATATAGGACCAGACCATCGACACCTACATTCTAGGAATTCCTCTTTCACCAAAATCAACCATACCTAAACAACCTAAAACTCAACCATACTTAACTGACCTAGACTTAATCAAGCCTAAAATCACCCAACCCATTCTTCTACCTCATCATATTCTTCCCTATCTTATGGGGGAACTAAATCATTCCGAGGCCCCTTTCGTCTAGGCTATGTAGGAAAAACTTTGAGGGAATGGGCCCTGGAGGTTAGCTCAGCCACTCTTTACCCTAACAAATTTTCCCCTTTTTCTATTCACATTCTACCTTAGTTAGTTTCCATTTTACACAACACTTGGAAATTAAAAAACATATAAACATACATACCTACCATTTGATTACATCATCATATCATACATTTCACATTTCCATTATATCAAACAATTGGAAATTTACACCACAACATACATATACATCATCATTTATTTTCCATACTACCAATCACTTGGAAATTAAATCAAACCCAAAACATGACCAAATCATGCCTAACTCACCTTGACTCCATCATGCCTAACTCACCTTGACTCCATCATGCCTAACTCACCTAGACTCCATCATGCCTAAATCACCTAGACTCCACCATGCCTATACCTGACTCCATCATGCCTACATGACCTAAACTCAACCATGCCTAACTGACCTAAACTCCACCATGCCTAACTGACCTAAACTCAATCATGCCTACATGACCTCGACTCAATCATGCCTACATGACCTCGACTCAATCATGCCTACATGACCTCAACTCAATCATGCCTAATTCACCTAGTTTCCATCAATACACAATAATAATGGAAATTAAAACAAAGTACATCATTCATCCAATAAACATCATAAACTATATAAATGGGAGAGTCTGTGTATCAATACATATATACACATATACAAATAAATATAAGTGTCTCAAAATCTCTCATATACAATCTCACGTCTTCAATACGCAAGTCGGTCTATATATCAAAAATCAAAACAATGACCATATCAAGTGACTAATCATCACCCCACCTGATATCCTTCAAGCCAGTCTTACCTATCTCCTCCTCCCTACCTATCTAAAGCCCCGCTAGCATCTCTACACTCTGTTGTATATATTTACCCCCGGTAAATATGGATAAACGAAGGGAATTCGGGTAAACAGGCAGAGAAACATGGTGGAACAACATGTTGGGGGGTCTCCAAAACCCGCCAACAAGGAAATATGTCGTTGGGCCTCCAAAACCCGACATCAAAGCAATCGGGTCTCAGTTTCGGGTAAACAAGGCGGAAAAGCAAGCAAAAAGGATATGTCGGGGGGTCTTCAAAACCCGACGCAAAGGGAAAGCGGGTTTCGGAGGTGGAGAAACATCAAAGGTAAACATGTCGATAAGGGCGAGATAAACCCGACAAAGAAAGAACATGTCGCAAGGGTTGTAAAACCCGACTCAAAGGCAAATCGGGTTTCGGGTTTCGGGAAACATGAAACATAAAGCATGCAGATCGCAAAGGATGTCCCGATGCTCGAGGGTTCCACAAACCCGAAAACACTTCCAAGGGAAAGCGGGTTTCGGAGGCGGAGAAACATGGCGCAGAAGCATGGGGCGAAAACATGTCGAGGCATCCTCCAAACCCGATGCATATGCAAGTTACATCTTCGAACCCGAAACAAAGGAAAAACTTGGAAATAGCGGCGGAAGCGGGTTTCAGGAAAATGCAGGCATCAAACACATGTCGAGGCATCCTCCAAACCCGATGCAGATGCAAAGGAGAAACCCGAACCCGACTGGAAACAGACCCTGACGCGGGAAATATTCATATCGCCATAACTTTTCACAGGGAGCTCGGATTCACACAAGGTTGGACTTTTCGGAAAGCTCTCGGCATCCTCTACGCAACTACGACTGGATATCTTTAATTGGGTGGGAACAAGTTCTTAAAATGCAAAAATACAGCTTCTGCCATAATTTGGGTTGTTGAGATTCTCACCTACCGCCATGATTCGTCTGAAGTTAGGTGCGGTCTGAGGTGGTTGGGGAGCTCCGAATTCTTCTCTTCTCCTCATTTTCTTACTATATATTGGTAAAGAGAGGCTCTTTAAAAAGGTTGGACATTTCTACTTTGTATCCTCCTTCTCTCCCGCTCGCAAGAGGATTTGTGGAGTTTTCAAGCCTCCCATATAGATCGTAATGCCATTTTTGCCTCTTGGCCACCGCAATGTATCAATCGATCTCGAGCAATATATGTGTGTCTCGTGATTGATTTTAAACCCTCCCATACATTCATTGCTATCTTTTTGATCTCTTATTGCATTTTGGCTACCTATGTGTATGGTGTGGCATTACATCTCAGTGTGGTCTGTGTTTAATCTTGCAAAGCAAGTGTTCAACATTCCTCGGTGCATCACCTCCTTAGCTTAGGTTTATTTTTATGCATTTCTCTCTCCCTGTCTCCTTGGTAGTTAGGTTAGGTTTTTGGGTAAACCTCTGCATTTTATTGGTGCATCTGAACAGAGGAATAGGAGCCGGCCTTCATCCGGAGAGCTTTTCCGATTTCGCGAGGTCCCACACTTGGGAAAAGCTCCATGTTGTGCAATCGCACTGAGATTCTCAACCCATCGTGTTGCAGAGTCCCAGGGGTGCTGCGTTTCGACACCAACAGTTTTGGCACACCCGGTGGGACCAAGAGGTCATTCCATCAAAATTTGAAGGATTTTTCATGAAATTTGCACAAAAATTGCAGTTTTTTACAAATTTCAGATTTTGCACCTCCTAGCCTGAACTCCGAAATCAATTTTCAAGGGTTTATATTGCTCAAAACAGGTCAAATTTTCAACAGTTGGTAGATCTGAGGGTAATCTTCAAAAGGGTGTCTTTAGTTTTTTGATATTTTGACTTTTAAAATTTTGGGTATTTAGTGATTTCAGGATTTTGGGGGGTTCGAGAACATCAAAGCAAAGAATTGTGTTTTGGGGATGTCGGACATGTTCCAAGTTCCGACACATAGCAATTCGGGTTTTGTGAGCTGCATCGCATGACCTGAGTTCCACCTGTGCATTTTCGAGATCCGCAATGCACAAAGCCAAGGCCCGATTTGATTTGAAGTTTGTCTCCTTCGGGTCCTTCAAATTTCAAATTATATTTTCAATATTGTCAAGTTTGGTGTGTGACTTGGCGAAATCTAGTCTTTTTGAGACTTTTATCTAACACATCCGCGACTCCGAAGGGATAGAGTTCAAGAGTGTAGCAAAGACGAGTCGCCCTGCACATGAGAAGAATTCGGACAAGGTCTAATACTCGAGAAGAAGGGCTATTTGTCCACTTGCAACTTTCACCAGGTTGGGGAAGGAGAGGAAGAAGATCACAAAGATCGCCATCTCCACCTAACAGGACCTTGTCTACACCTCCACCTGGTAGGCCTTTTCTCGCATCAACCAGGGTTCTTAGGCCAATCATAATGGCGCATCTACCACCGAATCCCTTTGTCAATTTCACGGGCAGTAGTCCACTTGCCCTAAATGCTCGTAACCAAATTCCAGCTTAACAAGCTGGGCGCTAAAGAATATCCCCTATTTTACAGAGAGAAAATCATACTACTCCTATTGATCGTGCATCCAAGATATTGCTAATGTATGCGCAATCCATGAAATAAATGAAATGGATGTTGCAACAAGTTATTGGCTTCATATTTCAAAGGCAAGGCCTTACAATGGTTTAGAGCCTTACAAAGCAGATCTATTACTTAATCGGAACCAACTTTGTTCGGCTTTTGTAGCCAATTGGGAGAGGGCTGACAATTTGTCTTTATTGAACAAATGACAACAATCAAAAGGGGTCCTAATGAACAAATGGCGATTTCAACTTCGTGTTCCAACGAACATGGGACAGATCCCAATAACTATCGCATGACCAACCGCCGAAGGAGCATTGCTTTATTTCTTGAAGGCTATAAATTCGAGACATAGCCATGATGATCCAATCAATGGGAGGGACAACGCCGCCTGTGGGCCTATGACACAAATGATCGAGCAGCAGAACTGTTTGATCCAAGCTGGCAAGCTTGCACCAAGGCCGCCAATGCCTCTCTATCCGGATATGGGAAATCCTACAACCAGTCAAGCACCAGAGTTGAATCCCATTCCAACTCCTAGAAATCAAAGCAATAATGAGGCATCCACATCTTCAAATACTTCAAAGGAATTGCAAGAGGTCATGAAACAACTGACAGTAACCTTGAAATGAGCTTCTAGTGACTATCAAAAGACAAGCAAGCTCAAAGTGCTAGACCATACCACCTCAAGACATGCATAAAGTTAGGCCCCCATACCAACAAAATAGACCACCGCTCAGCCGCAAATCAAAACCAAAACCAGGACAACCTCAAGCCGCCAGCCATTTCGGCCATATGATCCAAATACAACGACACCCTCAAGGGCCTTGGTTCCAATGCAAAATAACATGACACAGAGTACGACTAGTGTCACCCTTGCAATCTACCTCACAATCGGGCCAAGATGTTTCAATGGTGCACTAAATCAGCCTCGATGGTGCAAACCATTGGTGTTCCTCAAGCGACCAAGCCAAGAAGAGAATCAACAAAGAAGAAACGCAACAATAAGGACCTCCAACGAAACCACATCGCCAATTGGCAAACGGAAGACTTCGTGGAGTTAACCAACAAAGCCTTTTCAAGGTGTG
This sequence comes from Taxus wallichiana var. yunnanensis, assembly GCA_018340775.1. Lineage (NCBI taxonomy): Eukaryota > Viridiplantae > Streptophyta > Pinopsida > Cupressales > Taxaceae > Taxus > Taxus wallichiana. Next base: position 689,906,934 of record CM031243.1, read on the forward strand.
GCTGCCAACACACGGCCAAAGAAGAGAAACATAGAAGAGGGACAACCGCCTAATCCAGCTTGTTTCTCAGCCCACTCTTACACAACAGGGGGCAAGCAGACAAACGCAGCTCCGAATGTGCAAAATCAGCCTAAGGTACTGTATTGAAGAAACACACACCTTTTCAAGCTCCAAAAGTTTCGCACCAAGTAAAGGGCAAAGAAAAGGACAGCTTCATCCCCTTTCAACATCATCGATCAAATGAAGAAGACACATGTGAACATTTCCATGTGGGAATCACTCGCGATCCTGGCAACGAGATTTATTGCAAGTCGCAATGACTAATTGGTCTCGCCACAAATGTATCAAACCAAGGACATGAGAAAGTTCTCACTAATGCGTGTGCAACATGAAGGAGGCCGCATAAGGAAAAATTTGAAGCCTTCACCTTTCTATGTTTCATTGATTGTTGAAACCACTGGTACACAATCGCATGATAGATTCGGGAGCAAGTAGTTCAAAGTGATGCCGAAGCAAATAAAGAGCGGATCAACCGGATCTCAAGTATGAGCAAAGGTCAAAGGAGTAGTGCAACTAGATCAAGGGCAAAGTGGGAACAGCTTGGGGTCATCAAGGGTTAAGCCTAACACTACATTCATGTCCTAATGTTACAGCTTTGAAAAAATGTGTCCAGAATCGACCTCCCGCCACTCTTTGCGTTGTGTCTATCAAGGACTTCACCGCAAAATCGGTGGATATTTATCTCGCAGATTGGTCGCACATGATTTTCAGGACAAGGTATGGAGCCAAAGCAATAATCGTGTCGAATCAATTGCCAATTTCCATATTGAGCCTCATGTACTGTGCCCTATCAATGCAAATTGCTCACCTTTGATCAGAGGAGTGTTCAAGTGATCTAGAAGGTGTACTAAGGTCAAGGGAATTCTCGATTTAACTTTGGATGAATGGGCAAACAAAAGCCATGAATTTGACCCATACAAGGAAATTGAAGAATCAATTGGGTGTGTCATTGTATACACGAAGAGAATTCACCCATTCCCGACATCATTCAACCCGAACAAAAGGATGAAAACAAAGTTTGGAAATTATTCTTCGATGGTTCGAGAAGCGCATAAGGGCTTTGGAGGTGGTGCAATGTTGATTTCGCCACAAGATATCAAGTATTATTTAGCTTTTCATTTCAGCTTTCTTGTTCAAACAACACAATGAATATGAGGCCTTGATTCATGGACTTCATATGGGCAGAAAAGGGGCATAAAGAACTTACAGTGTTTGGAGATAGCGAGCTAATCGTCAACCAAGTTAGGGGACAACATGCTACAAAGAACGACTTGCTAAAGAGCTACAAGAATAGGGTATGGGACCTCATTGAGGATTTCGAAGCTTTCAACATTGTATCCATACCAGAAGAAAATGAAGCCGCAGAGATAGGCTCGCAGCAGTTGGAGCAACGTTTGACGGGTGACAACATCAGAAGAGAAAAAACGCAGCCACACATCCATGTGGTTGTAAGGCCAGCAGTTCCAGATAATAACACAAGCTGGCAGGTGTTTGAGAACGATCAACAGATCGTCAATTTCTTGCAAGAAGAAGCTGAATTCTCAGCTAGAAATCAGGATAGGCTAGAGCAGCAATATGGAGATCAAGTGGTGCAGCTACGGACAAACAAGCTTCCTAAGGGTTTAGTAACGTTGGAGTCTATCTTCAACCCTAACGACACTGGCCGTAAGGAAAAGGCTAACATACAAAGTCAAGAGAGAAGATTCGTGAGCCAATTCGTTGGGAAAGGCAAAACACTTCAAATTGGCAAAGTGGCCACTGAGCAAGAGAAATCAGATTTCACACAGCTTTGCCAAGAATTTCCAGATGTCTTCGCTTGGAGCTATGAAGACTTAAGAGGATTCGATCCAAATTTGGCACAACATACCATAGAATTAGATCCGGATGCTAAGCCCATCAAAGTGTAAGCAGACCACCAACCCTCACATTGAGCCTCTAATGAAGAAAGAGCTTAACAAGCTAATAGAGGCAAGCATTATATTCCCAATCAAGCACTCAAGCCGGGTTGCGAATTTGGTTTGGCCAGAAGAAGAGCGGAGAAATCAGGTTGTGTGGACTTCCGAGACCTCAACAGGCATCTCTCAAAGATCATTACCCACTTCCTTCAATGGAACAAATATTGCAAGTAGATCCGGTTCGAGAGATTCTCTCCTAGATGGCTACTCAGGGTATAATCAGGTGATGGTGAAAGAAGATGATCAATTCAAGACGGCTTTCACCACCAAATGGGGGACCTATGCCTACAAGAAGATGCCATTTGGGCTATCAAATGCTGGAGCCACCTTCCAAAGGGCAATGGATATGGCATTTAAGGGGTTGATCAACAAAATGGTTCTAATATATCTTGACGACATCACTGTATTCTCAAAAGATGCAGTGGATCACCTCTTTCATCTAAGGCAGGTATTTCAGAGGTGCTAGAAGATTTGGGGTATCATTGAATCCCAAAAAATGCATATTCTGGCTCACGAGGGAAAACTTCTAGGCCATATTGTTTCAAAGGAAGGGTTGACGATTGACCCAGAGAGAGTCGAAGCAATTCAAGCTTTGCCATTGCCAAGTCACAAGAAGGCTCTTCAAAGCTTCTTAGGAAGGATCAATTTTGTCCGCAGGTTTGTTCCAAACTTTGCAGCTCTCGTAAAACCAATAACGCTGATGTTAAAGAAGAGCATGGCATTTAAGTGGACATCTGAAGGCAAGGCAAGTTTCGAGGCAATAAAGGAAGCTATATCTCAAGCTCCGACTCTTGTCAATCCATACTTTCCAAGCACTTCGTGCTATATGCCTTGGTAGTGAGGACACAATTTCTGCAATCCTCTGCATAATAAACAAAGGAGGATTAGAGCAACCGCCTTGCTTTCTTGCCAAGGCTTGAGGAATATGAAACAAGGTACTCTTTTCATCGAAAAGCATGTCCTTGCAGTGATCAGGAGTTTAAAGAAATTCAAGCACCTAGTCTCAAACAACAAGATCCAAATGATGGTCTCCCATGCGGGAGTCAAGGATTTCCTTCTAAACAAGGATCTGAATGAGAAGCGTGCAGGGTGGATCACTCGTGTCATGGAATATGACATCGAGATCAAGGTCACAAAGCTAGTACGTGGAAAGGGACTATGCGAACAACTAGCCTTGAGTCAACAAGTTGAAGTAGGTGATGAAAAAGAAGTTGTCTTGGTGCTACAGGATGGTCAAGAACACGAAAATGATGATGTGCCTACTCCTTGTTGGACTCAGAATATGATTCACTTCCTACAGACAGGCCTATGCCCTCCAGAAATGAGCAAAGCAAAGAGGAGATACTTTAGATTACAAGCCATTCCATATGTGCTTGTTGATGGTGTTTTGTTCAAAAGGGACGTCAATGGAGTTCTATTGAGGTGCATGGGACAGTCAAATTGAGAGGGTGTTACGAGATTTTCACGATGGAGATTCGCGGACATTTTTCCCCACGAGTAATAAACTCTCAAGATAATGAAGGTAGGGTATTATTGGCCCACAGTGTTCAATGACTGCTATACATGGATAAGAAAGTGTAAGAAATGTGCACTCTTCACAAGCAAAGAAAGACTAGCAAAGACTTCCATCGCACCCAATTTTGGTCGACCAACCATTTATGCAATGGGATTGGACTTCTGTTTCGGGGTCATCAACCCAAACTCAAGCCAAGGCCACAAGTGGATTCTCACGGCAACGGACTATTTCACCAAGTGGATCAAGCAAAGAGCGCTCAAAGAAGCCAACGAGTCTAATATACTAGAGTTTTATGAAGGAATAGTGACCAGTTTAGTGTGCCGCCACTATCATATCGTATAATGCATTGGCATTCATAGGTTCCGTGATTACATAATGGGCTATTAAGAATGGAATCTATTTGAGCACTGTTGGTGTCGAAATGCAAAGCACCCCGGGACTCGCAACGCGATCGGTTGAGACTCGGTGCGATTGCACAACATGGAGCTTTTCCCAAGTGTGGGACCTCGCGAAATCGGAAAAGCTCTCCGGATGAAGGCCGGCTCCTATTCCTCTATTCAGATGCACCAATGAAACGCAAAGAGGTTTACCCAAAAACCTAATCTAACTACCAAGGAGACAGGGAGAGAGAAATGCATAAAAATAAACCTAAGCTAAGGAGGTGATGCACCGAGGAATGAAGAACATATGTTTTGCCAATAAACACAAACCAATAAAATGTAATGCAAAAGATATGCACAGATAGCCAGATTCACAGTGAAGATCGGAAGGACGCAAATAAACACGTAGAGGGTTGAGAAACATCCACAGATATGCATTAATTTGCTCCAAAGGGTGATACAACACTGCAAAATGCCAAGAGGCAAGGTTGCATTACAATTTCAAATGGGAAGGTCCTTTGCTCCACAAATCCACCTGCCAGGGAGAAGAAGGGAGGAGGCACAAAACAAAAATGTCCAACCTTAAAAAACAGCCCCTCCTTACAATTTATAGAAGGGAAAGAGATGGAGAAGTGAGAAAATCGAGATTTTCCCAACCACCTCCAAAACTGCGCCTAACTCCATTCATCATGGCGTAGGTAAGAACCAGTCGGGTTCGGGACTCTCCTCTGCATCCGCATCGGGCTTGGAGGACACAACGGCATGTGTTTGATGTTCGTGCGTTCGAAACCCGCATCCGCCGCTATTACCAAATTTCCTTTGTTTTCGGGTTCGGGGGTGTAACTTGCATATGCATCGGGTTTGGGAGGTGGCGCAACACGCGCCTCATGTTTCTCCGACTTGTTCGCCCGACCCGAAACCCGATTTCTTCATTGCCGGTTTCAAGACCCCGACATGTATTCATTTCTCTTTGTGTCGGGTTTGAGAGGTCCTCCGACATGTTCTCCTGACTTGCTCGCCCGACCTGCTTTCCCGACTCAGAGACCCGATTGCCTTGTATTTACCCGGGGAGGGAAAATATACAACAATTTGGCGACTCACGGGGTTACCTGCCTGCTAGGTAGAAGATCAATGGCCTTTTAGCAATCCATTGGGCACGGAGTCATAAGCAATAACTCAAACCGATCTCGATACTCGAACCCCTTCTATGAGAACACGCCGTATCAGAGAAAACCAACCCAGAGCAAACAAACACCTGCAAAGCACTTAGGGAAACTCAAACCTAACTACAACAAGACAATGTGCACATGCACTTAGAGGAATTGAAAACTAGGCTAATAGTTACAAGGGTAGAACTTTTTCTTTTCAAGAAAGAATGCTTAAGATAGATTTTGTTGACCGGAATCGGGAGTTCTTCTCCGTCCAATGTAGACAATCGAAGGCATTGCTATTCTTACATTCCATGACCATGTAGGGGCCACTCCAAATGGCATCAAATTTGGAATGCCTTCCGGTTTTGGTCGCATCCCATTTCGTAACTAAGTCCCCTACCAGAAGGTCCTCGCTCTGCTTTCTTATCAAACCATCTTTTACTAAGGCTCGATCTTTCTTGATTGCTTGAACCGCAAGCTCTCTAATTTCTCGCCAATTCCATCAACTCGCATACCGGCCTCCATCGTTCGAACTCAGCCAACTCCAATTGTTTCATGAACTCCAATGCAGGCAGTTCTAATGATATAGGCAATACCGCCTCTTTTCCATAGACCAACTTGTAAGGGGAATTGCCTGTAGACCTCTTTGGTGTTATCCTGTCAGCCCACAATGCTGATTTTAGCCTGGTATGCCATGTTCTTTGATTTTCATCCAAATTCCTCCTGATGATTCTTAGCAAATTTTTGTTCGTGGACTCTCGCTCGCCCATTACCTCGGGTAATAATTTGAAGAGGTGCTCAATAGATTCCATTCTTGGATGCCCATTCGTGATCCTGAACCTATGAATGCCAATGCATTATCCGATATGATAGTGGCGGCACACCGAACTGGTCACTATCTCTTCATAAAACTCTAGTATGTTAGACTCATTTGCTTCTCGAGCGCTATCGCTTTGGTCCACTTGGTGAAATAAATTGTCGTGAGAATCCACTGTGGCCTTGGCTTGAGTTTGGGTGATGACCCCGACGAAGTCCAATCCCCTATTGCATGAATGGTTGGTCAACCGAGATTGGGTGCAATGGAAGGCCACTTAGTCTTTCTTTTGCTCGTGAAGAGTGCACATTTCTTGCACTTTCTTATCCATGTATATAGTCACTTATCAACACTATGGGCCAATAGTACCCTTTTCATTATCTTGAGAGTCATTACTCATGGGGCAAAATGTCCACCAGAATCTCCATCGTGAAAATCTCGTAACACCCTCTCAATCTGACCTGTCCCAATGCACCTCAATAGAACTCCATTGATGTCCTTTTTGAACAAAACACCATCAACAAGCACATATGGAATGGCCTGTAATCTAAAGTATCTTCTCTTTGCTTTGCTCATTTCCGGAGGGCATAGGCCTGTCTGTAGGAATCGTATTATATTCTGAGTCCAACAAGGAGTGGGCACAGATCATTTTCATGTTCTTGACCATCCTGTATCACCAAGACAGCCTCTTTTTCATCACCTGCTTCAACTTGTTGACTCAAGGCTAGCTGCTCACATAGTCCCTTCCCACGTACTAGCTTTGTGACCTTGATCTCAATGTCATATTCCATGACACGAGTTATCCATCCTGCACGCTTCTCATTCAGATCCCTGTTTAGAAGGAAGTCCTTAACTCCCGCATGAGAGACCAACAATTGGATCTTGTTGTTTGAGACTAGGTGCTTGAATTTCTTTAAGCTCCTGATCACTGCAAGGACATGCTTTTCAATGAAAGAGTACCTAGTTTCGTATTTCTCCAAGCCTCGATCAAGAAGGCAATCTGGTTGTTCTAATCCTCCTTTGTTTTGTTGGACCAGGATTGCAGTAAATCGCTTCCCCACCACCAAAGGCATATAGCACGAAGTCCCTAGAGAAGTCTCGGATTGACGAGAGTCAGCTTGAAATATAGCCTCTTTTATTGCCTCGAAACTTGCTCTTGCCTTCGATGTCCACTTAAATGCCATGCTCTTCTTTAACATCAGCTGCGTTATTGGTTTTACGAGAGCCGCAAAGTTTGAAACAAACTCATGGACGAAATTGATCCTTCCCAAGAAACTTTGAAGAGCCTTCTCGTGACTGACTTGGCAATGGCAAGGCTTGAATTGCTTCAATCTCTCCGGGTCAATCGTCAACCCTTCCTTTCAAAACAATATGGCCTAGAAGCCTTCCCTCGTGAGCAAGAATATGCATTTTTGGGATTCAAAGATACCCCAAATCTTCTCGCACTCGAAATACCCGCCTTAGATGAAAGAGGTGATCCACCGCATTTTTGAGAATACAATGATGTCATCAAGATATATTAGAACTATTTTATTGATCAACCCTTAAATGCCATATCCATTGCCCTTTCGAAGGTGGCTCCAGATTTGATAGCCCAAATGGCATTTTCTTATAGGCATATGTCCCCCATTTGGTGGTGAAAGCCATCTTGAATTGGTCATCTTCTTTCACCATCACTCGATTATACCTCGAGTAGCCATCTAGGAGAGAGAATCTCTCTCAACCGGATACTACTTGCAATATTTGTTCCGTTGAAGGAAGTGGGTAATGATCTTTGAGAGATGCCCCGTTGAGGTCTCTAAGTCCACACATAACCCGATTTCTCCACTCTTCTTCCCGACCGAACCAAGTTCGCAACCCACTTGAGTGCTTGATCGGGAAAATAATGCTTTGCCTCTATTAGCTTATTTAGCTCTTTCTTCATTAGAGGCTCAATGTGAGGGTTGATCGGTCTCGCTTCGCCCGATGGGCTTAGCATCCGGATCTAATTCTATGGTATGTTGTGCCAAATTTGGATCGAATCCTCTCAACTCTTCATAGCTCCAAGCGAAGACATCTCGAAAATTCTGGCAAAGCCGTATGAAATCTGATTTTTCCCGCTAAGTGGCCACTTTACCAATTTGAAGTGTTTTGCCTTCCCCAACTAGAATTGGCTCGAATCTTCTCTTGACCGTATGTTAGCCTTTTCGCGAAATCGGTCGTTAGGGTCAAGATAGACTCAACGTTACTAAACCTCGGGAAGCTTGTTTGTCCGCAATGCACTACTTGATCTCCATACCGCCGCTTCTAGCCTATCCGATTTCTAGCCGAGAATTCAGCTTCTTCTTCGTCAGAAGAAATTGACGATCTCGTTGATCGTTCTCAAACACCGCCACTTGTGTTGTTATCTCTGAATTGGCCTCACAACCACATGGATGTGTGGTCGCGTTTTTCTTCTCGATGTTGTCAACCACATCAAGGTTGCTCCAATCGCCTGCGAGCCTATCTCGCTGCTTCATTTTTCTTCCGGTATGGACACAATGTTGAAAGCTTCAAATCCTCAATGAGGTCCCATACCCTATTCTTGTAGCTCCTTAGCAAGTCGTTCTTCAGTAGCATGTTGTCCCCAACTTGGTTGATGATTAGCTCGCTATCTCCAAACACCGTAAGTTCTTTATGCCCCTTTTCCCCGCCCAATGAATTCCATGAATCAATGCCTCGTATTCACTGTGGTTGTTTGAACAAGAAAACTCGGAAACGGAAAAGTCAATAATACTTGATGTCTTGTGGCAAAATCAACATCAGCACCACCTCCAAAGACCTTGTCCGCTTCTCGAACCATCGAAGAATAATTTCCAAACTTTGTTGTCTTCGCCCTTTGTTTAGGCCGAATGATGTCGCTCTGAATGGGTGAATTTTCTTCGTGTACACAATACACGCCCAATTCGCATTCTTCAATTTCCTTATAGGGGTCAAATTCATGACTTTTGATTTCCCATTCATCTAAATTTAAATCGGGAATTCCTCGACCTTAGTACCTACTTCTAGATCACTAACACTCCTCCCGATCAAAAAGTCGAGCAATTTGTATTGATAGACCTAGTATATGAGGCTCAATATGGAAATTGGCAATTGATTCTAATCTGATTGTTGCTTTGGCCCCATACCTTTCTCAAAATCATGTGCGACTAATCTGCAGATAAATATCCACTTATTTTCAAAGTGAAGTCCTCGATAAACACAACGCAAAGAGTGGCGGAGGTCAATTACGTAAACATCTTGCAGCAGATCAGTAACATTAGGACATGAATGTAGTGTTAGGCTTAACCCCTTGATGATCCCCCACTGCTCCTATCATTGCATCCCATCTAGCCGCACTACTCCTTTCAAGATTAGCTCGTACTTTGACTCCGGGTTGATTCGCTATCTGCCGGCATCACCGAACTACTTGCTCCCGAATCTATCATGCAGTTGTGTACCAAATGGTTTCAATAATCAATGAAACATAGAAAGGTGGAGGCTTCAAATTTTTCCTTGCTCGGCCCCCATCATGTTGCACCGCATTAGTGAGAACCTTCTCATATCCCCGGTTTGATACATTTGTGGCGGCATCAATTAGCCATGCGGCTGTAATAAATCTCGTTGCCTCGAATCGCCAAAGTGATTCCCACATGGAAATGTTCACATGTGTCTTCTTCATTTGATCGATGATGTTGAAAGGGGATGAATTGTCCTTTTGCTGCCCCTTACTGCAAGTGCAACCTTTTCGAACTTCGACAGTACATGTGTTGCCGCAACAGTACCTTAGGCTGGGTTTTGCACATTTGGGAGCCGCGTTTGGTCCGCTTTGCCCTTGTTGTGTAAGAGTGGGTTGAGAAACAACTGGATTGGGCGGTTGTTCCTCTACTATGCCTCTCTTCTTTGACCGTGTGTTGGCAGCCACGCCTTGAAAAGGCTGTTGGTTAACTCCACAGAAGTCTTCCGTTTGCCAATTGGCCAATGTGGTCTCTGTTGGAGGTCCTTCTTGTTGCGTTTCTTGCTGCTGATTCCTTTCCTGACTTGGTTCTTGAGGAACACCAATGGTTTGCACCATCAAGGCCTGATTCAGTGCACCATTGAAACATGCTGACTGATTGTGAGGGAGATTGCATGGGTAACACCAGTCGTACTCCTGTGCCATGTTGTTTTGCGTTGGAACCAAGGCTCTTGAGGGTGTTGCTGTATTTGGATCATACGGCCGAAATGGCCTGGCAGCTTGAGGTTGTCCTTGGTTTTGGTTTTGATTTGCAGCCTGAGGCGGTGGTCTATTTTGTTGATATGAGGGCCTAGCCTGGTACTGTGCTTGAGGCTGATACGGTCTAGCACTTTGAGCTTGCTGTCTTTTGATAGTCACAAGTTCATTTCAAGGTCTCAATTGCTTCATGACCTCCCTAATTCCTTCAAGTATTTGAAGATGTGGATGCCTCGTTATTGCTTTGATTTCTAGGAGTTGGAATGGGATTCAACTCGTGCTTCGATCGTCAGAGGATTTCCGTATCCGGATAGAGAGGCATCGGGACCTTGGTGCAAGCTTGCGGACTGGATCAAACAGCTTCGCTCGCCCGATTGTTGTGTCATAGGACCCTCAGCAGTCACGTTGTCCCTCCCATTGATCGGATCATCATGGCTATGTCTCGAATTTATAGCCTTTAAGAAATAAAGGAATGCTCCTTCATGGTTGGCTCGACAGCTTATTGGGATCCTATCCCATGACCGTTGGAACTCGAAGTTGAAATTTGCCATTTGTTCGTTAGGAGCCCTTTTGATTGTTGTCAGTTGTTCCAACAGGGATAAATTGTCCGCCCTCTCCCGAATTCGGGTCATGCAAAGAGCTGAACAAAGTTGGTCCCAATTGTAATAGATCCTGCCGCTAGCCTCCTAAACCATCAGAGGGCCTTGCCTTTGAAAGATGAAGCTAACAACTTGACCGCAACATCCATTTCATTTATTTCGTGGATTGCGATACATTAGCAATATCCTGGATGTGATCAATAGGAGTAGTATGATTTTCCCGTGAAATAGGGTATATTCTTTATACGCAGAACCTGGAATTTGGTTTTGAGCATTTAGGCAAGTGGACTACTTCGTGAAATTGACAAAGGGATTCGGTGGTAGATGCGCCATTATGATTGGCCTAAGAACCCTGGTTGATGCGAGAAAAGGCCTACCAGGTGGAGGTGTAGACAAAGTCCTGTTAGGTGGAGATGGCGATCTTTGTGATCTTCTTCCTCTCCTTCCCCAACCTGGTGAAAGTTGTAAGTGGACAAATAGTCCTTCTTCTCGAGTATAAGACCTTGTCCGAATTCTTCTCATGTGCCTGGGCAACTTGTGCTGCTACACCACTGAACTCTATCCCTTCGGAGTCGCCAGATGTGTTAGAGAACAAGCCTCTAAAAGGCTGGATTTTGCCAAGTTACACACCAAACTTGACAATATTGAAAATATGATTTGAAATTCAAAAGACCCGGAGGAGACAAACTTCTATTCGGAATTTAGACCTTGTTGTGCAGCTGCGGATCCCCGAAAAGCACAGTCGGAACTCAGGTCATGCGATGCAACTCACAAAACCCGAATTGCTATGTGTCGGAACTTGGAACATGTCCGACATCCCTCAAAACCCGAAAGGCTGTTTTGATGTTTTCGACCGAAACTCCGAAAACACCATTTGTCGGGGTAGGACCATGCAATGCATCCCCCGAAACCCGAAACACTACTGCTTCTGCTTTGATGCTCTCGGATCCCGAAATCCTGAAATCACTAAAAACCCGAAATTTTGAAAGTCAAAATATCAAAAAACTAAAGATACCCTTTTGAAGATTACCTCTAGATCTACGAACCGGTGAAATTTTGACATATTTTGAGCGAAGTTAAACCCTTGAAAATTGATTTTGAGTTCAGCCGAGGTGCAAAATCTGAAATTTGTAAAAACTACAATTTTTAGTGCAAATTTCATGAAAACTCCTTCAAACTTTGATGGAATGACCTCTTGGTCCCACACAAGGCGTGCCAAATCTGTTGGTGTCAAACGCAAAGACCCTCAGGACTCTCGCAACGCGATCGGTTGAGACTCTCGGTGCGATTGCACAACGGAGCTTTTCCCAAGTGTGGGACCTCGTGAAATCGGAAAAGCTCTCCGGATGAAGGCCGGCTCCTATTCCTCTGTTCAGATGCACCAATGAAATGCAGAGGTTTACCCCAAAAACCTAATCTAACTACCAAGGAGACAGGGAGAGAGAAATGCATAAAAATAAACCTAAGCTAAGGAGGTGATGCACCGAGGAATGAAGAACATATGTTTTGCCAATAAACACAAACCAATAAAATGTAATGCAAAAGATATGCACAGATAGCCAGATTCACAGTGAAGATCGGAAGGACGCAAATAAACACGTAGAGGGTTGAGAAAACATCCACAGATATGCATTAATTTGCTCCAAAGGGTGATACAACACTGCAAAATGCCAAGAGGCAAGGTTGCATTACAATTTCAAATGGGAAGGTCCTTTGCTCCACAAATCCACCTGCCAGGGAGAAGAAGGGAGGAGGCACAAAACAAAAATGTCCAACCTTGAAAAACAACCCCTCCTTACAATTTATAGAAGGGAAAGAGATGGAGAAGTGAGAAAATCGAGATTTTCCCAACCACCTCCAAAACTGCGCCTAACTCCATTCATCATGGCGGTAGGTAAGAACCGGGGTTCGGGACTCCCTCTCGCATCCGCATCGGGCTTGGAGGACACCACGGCATGTGTTTGATGTTCGTATGCGCTCAAACCCGCATCCGCCGCTATTACCAAATTTCCTTTGTTTTCGGTTCGGGGGGTGTAACTTGCATATGCATCGGGTTTGGGAGGTGGCGCAACATGTTTTCCCCCCATGCTTTTCCGACTTGTTCGCCCGACCCGAAACCAATTTCCTTTTTCTTTGTCAAGTTTCAAGACCCCACATGTATTCATTTCCCTTTGTGTCGGGTTTGAGAGGTCCTCCGACATGTTCTCCTGACTTGCTCGCCGACCTGCTTTCCCGACTCGGAGACCAATTGCTCTTGTATTTACCAGGGAGGGAAAAATATACAATACAAGCACCTCTTCAAATTATTACCCACAGGGTAATGGACAGGCAGAGTCCACGAACAAAAATTTGCTAAGAATCATCAGGAGGACTCTGGATGAAAATCAAAGAACATGGCATACCAGGCTAAAATCAGCATTGTGGGCTGACAGGATAACACCAAAGAGGTCTACAGGCAATTCCCCTTACAAGTTGGTCTATGGAAAAGAGGCAGTATTGCCTATATCATTAGAACTGCCTGCATTGGAGTTCATGAAGCAGTTGGAGTTGGCTGAGTTCGAACCAATGGAGGCTAGGTATGCAGAGTTGATGGAATTGGAAGAAATTAGAGAGCTTGCAGTTCAAGCAATCGAGAAAGATCAGGCCTTAGTAAAAAGATGGTTTGATAAGAAAGCAAGAGCAAGAACCTTCCCTGGAAGGGGACCTAGTTCTTAAATGGGATGCGAGACGGGCAAAACCGGAAGGCATTCCAAATTTGATGCCATTTGGAGTGGCCCTACATGGTCACGGATGTAAGAATAGCAATGCCTTCCAATTGTCTACATTGGACGGAGAAGAACTCCGATTCGGTCAACGGAATCTATCTTAAATATCATTGCTACGAAAAGAGAAAAGTTCTACCCTTGTAAATATTAGATTAGGTTTCAATTCCTCTAAGTGCGTATGCACATTGTCTTGTTGTTAGGTTTCATTTCCTAAGTGCTTCGGGCATGTTTTGTTGCTCCGGTTGGTTTTCTGATTCTAAAGCGTGTTCTCGGAGAAGGAGTTACTGATCAAAGTTGGTTTCAGTGGTTGCTTATGACTCCATGCCCAATGGATTGCTAAAAGGCCATTGATCTTCTACCTAACAGGCAGGCAACCCCGTGAGTCGCCAAATTGTTGTATATATTTACCCCCCCGGGTAAATATGGATAAACGAAGGGAATTCGGGTAAAACAGTGAGAAACATCGTGCGAAACATGTCGAGAGGCGGATAAACCCGGCAAAGAAAGAACATGTCGCAAGGGTCAGAAACCCGACTCAAAGGCAAATCGGGTTTCGGGTTTCGGGAAACACGAAACATAAAGCATGCAGATCGCAAAGGATGTCCCGATGCTCGAGGGTTCCGCAAACCCAAAAAAACTCCAAAGGAAAGCGGGTTTCGGAGGCGGAGCAACATGGCGCAGTAAACATCAAAGAAAACATGTCGAGGCATCCTCCAAACCCGATGCATATGCAAGTTACATCTTCAACCCAAACAAAGGAAAACTTGGAAATAGCGGCGGAAGCGGGTTTCGGGAAAACGCAGCATCAAACACATGTCGAGGCATCCTCCAAACCCGATGCAGATGCAAAGGAGAAACCCGAACCCGACTGGAAACAGACCCTGACGCGGGAAATATTCAGATCGCCATAACTTTTCACAGGGAGCTCGGATTCACACAAGGTTGGACTTTTCGGAAAGCTCTCGGCATCCTCTACGCAACTACGACTGGATATCTTTAATTGGGTGGGAACAAGTTCTTAAAATGCAAAAATACAGTTCGCCATAATTTGGGTTGTTGAGATTCTCACCTACCGCCATGATTCGTTGAAGTTAGGTGCAGTCTTGGAGGTGGTTGGGGAGCTCCAATTCTTCTCTTCTCCTCATTTTCTTCCTATATATTGGTAAAGAGAGGCTCTTTAAAAAGGTTGGACATTTCTACTTTGATCCTCCCTTCTCTCCCGCTCGCAAGAGGATTTGTGGAGTTTTCAAGCCTCCCATATAGACCGTAATGCCGTTTTTGCCTCTTGGCCACCGTAATGTATTGAATCGATCCTCGAGCAATATATGTGTCTGCGTGATTGATTTTAAACCCTCCCATACATTCATTGTCTTTGTTTTTGATCTCTTATTGCATTTTGGCTACTCGTGTATGGTGTGGCATTACATCTATGTGGTCTCAGTGTTTAATCTTGCAAAGCAAGTGTTCAACATTCCTGCATCACCTCCTTAGCTTACGTTTATTTTTATGCATTTCTCTCTCTCCCCTGTCTCCTCGTAGTTAGGTTAGGCTTTGGGTAAACTCGCATTTTATTGGTGCATCCGAACAGAGGAATAGGAGCCGGCCTTCATCCGGAGAGCTTTTCCGATTTCGCGAGGTCCCACACTTGGGAAAAGCTCCATGTTGTGCAATCGCACCGAGATTCTCAACCCATCGTGTGCGCAGCAGTCCCTGGGTGCCGCGTTTCGACACCAACAAAGAGGATTTTGGGAATTTGATTTTGGTGATTTTTACAACCACGACAATGCCTAGGTTTTTCCCAAAAATTCCACAAACAATAATCTATCCCATACGAATAGCCAACAAATCTTCAATCCCAACGTATATTTTTATATTCAATTGTTGCATGATCGATGGGCCGAGATTTTAAAACATTCTTGGATCACTAAGAAATCTATGGAGCCTTATTGGTCATTTGGGCTCATTCGTCGACATGTATGGGAGTTTTTAAGGAATTTTATTAAATTTATATTATACATAGATGTAGATGTAGATTCTAGAATCACTAATCATCGAGAAAATTTTGAAGGTTTTTAAATCTTTTTTCTATCTCTCTCTCTCTCTCTCTCTCTCTCTCTTGGTTACGCTCTAAAAATCCTTGTTGTATATTTTGTTCTCCCTTATTTTTCTACTCTGTGTTTCTATACGTATCTTCTCTATTCTCCTTTGCTATATATTTTATGTTGCTGCATATATATTCCGCTGTCACGCTCCGCTCTATATATTCCTCCTTTTCTATATTCTTCATTGCATATATCATCCTTTGACCCTGTGCGACTAAAAAGTAGAACCAAAATATTTACCTATTTCGTTGAATCGAGGTGTGAAGTCCGCTCAAGCCTGTTGCTATAGAATGTGGTGGAATTGTGCCACGTGTCTTGCATCGACGGTCAAGATGACACCGATCGCCTTGACCGAGGGGGTTAGACTCGAAACACAATGCAACATATTTTGCATGGTTTACGCCGCCTGGGAGTTCGTAAGGAGCGTAGTGGAATTTTTCCATGTGGCTAGAGATTTTGGTGGGGGATTTAAAAACTAATGGCCAGTATATATTAATACTCATCAATGAAGTGGTTGGGGTAGGGGAAAATTTTTGAAATCCTGCATGAGGCTCAAGATTATCAATCGCCATTAATTTCGAAATGAGTCGGTGAGTTTGACTCGATGACTGATCATTGGAGAGAAAATTTATAGATGGTATTCTCCAAACTAGTTTTCGAAGATTCATCATTCGATTTTAACTATTTTTGTATTTTTACCATTTTCACAAGTAAAAAAATCTGGTTATAGGGATATTCACCACAATTTCTATAAGTTTTTTTTGGAGGATTCCTTAAAATTTTCCCTAAAATCATTAAAAAAATATTAAATATTTAAAAAATTATGTCCCAAATGAGATGATATCATCTAACTTTCCACCAAAGGATTTCAAAAATACTAAACTATGCTCCAAAAATGTTGGGGTGCATGACCAACTATTTGCTATGTTTAACAAAAAGGAGTCCTCTTCAAATTTTACCTCTTTGACCTACTTGACCATTTTTTTAAAATAGTAGTTTAGAAACGAGACTCAAAATGCCACAATTCATGTTCTTATTGCATCTTCAAAATTTGAGTAAGGAATTTCAAATAAACCATACAATTTAAGGTTTTGTTTAGAAAAACAATGTCCACTTAAGACCCTTTTGGCCTCCCGCCCACCCCCACCCCCCACACCTTGTCCCCCGCCCACCCCGATTCCCTACACTTATCCCTTTGTTTAAATGGAATGGTGATGTATTTTGAGATCGGATCTCGATCAACCAACACTCTTTTCGGTAATCATGTGTTATTAATTTTCATAACAATTCTCTAGACAAGGTCTATTGGGTACATTCCCTCAATCTTTTCACATAAGGGATTCACACAAATTGCTTAGTATGTTTAGTAACCAAACCATAATGTTACTTACATGGCCCAAAACCAAGACCAAACGTCCTCTAGCTAACATTGATTGAGATTCTTCGAGGATATTTTAGAGTCAATCCCTAACGAGATACTTCAAAAAATTAATGATGTTTCCTCTCATTTCGAATGGTGGAAGGATTGGATGTGGATTCTAAATACACCTTAACAAAATGACTCACCCAACAAGGGCTATGTTATGTTGTCACCACATTTGTCCATGGTCGTAAAGCTTAATGCTTTGTGGTCCATGCATTTAAATGTTTTTAATTGGAGCCAAAGATTTAGCACATTTAGAATGCAATTTTAGAACTAAAGCTTTCCCATTTTACGTCATATCTTCTTATCAAGATCTCCCATTGGTCATGCCTTACTCATTTAGGGGTCCCTCGTCCTATTTTTCATTATTTGGACACTCAAAAACTCTTATGTAGTTTTTCGATTTTGTCAATAAGCCCAACTAACCGGACTTGGATTCGTGATTTTTAAAACCTTTAAGACTTGAGCCCTTCATCTAGTAGAATATTATCTTTGGAGATCAACCACTACTCCCTTCTACCTTCTCCCATATTTCACATATTTTAAAAGTGGAAATCATTGTCTTTAATTGGAAAGAAAAAAATGTAGTTATATTTGTTAATTTTGTTGTTGTTTGTAGCTTTTCAACTTATGATAGCGCTATGATAGTTTCAATTTATTTTTGTAGATTCAAATGCAAACTGGAAGGTGGATCTTGAGGTCACCCATCTATATATCCTTTTGGATCACTAGGAAAATGCTCCATGTATCATTTCTCATGTTTCTCCCTCTTCATAATCTAGGGATGGCCAATTGAGGGGAAGAAGCCATCACAAAATATGTTCTCACCGACATTTTAGAGTCATGTCGGGTGGTTTTCACCTCTCTACCACTTTCACAACATCGTGGTTAGGGATCCCCTTTTCCTCACCGAGATGGTCATGATTCGCCCCACTTCCTTGATGAGATGGGTGGACTCCTTCCCAATTTGCCAAGTTTTGGCTTTCACCATTTCTCCCCACAAGAAAAGTGCAGAGAACACTATGGAGGCAATTAACAATGAAATTGAGGTGTCACTAAGTGGGACCCCATTGATAAAAGGGAAGGACCTCCTAGATGGTGGTTGGAGAAGACCAAATGACATAAATCCTCCTTCGATCAACGTCTTTGTTATTGTTGCTTAATGTTATTGTCTTATTTTTATATGACCTTGTTGAGTCTCGGTTTATAGACTTTACTCTAATATCTTTTAGGTCTAGTGTGAGTTTCATGGTGTACTCTCATAGACCTTTTGTGATTTTGTTTCTACTATTTATATTATATTGCTAATATAAATCCATTTCATCAAAAACTAAAAAAAAGTGTTATATTTATTTTGTTTTGAAGTTCTTTTTTGGTAAAACTAAAAACCAAATCTTAAAATAAAAAAATCATTCACATATATCTAGAACATTTATATTTATATACAATGACAATTTGATTTTAAATATCGAGAGTTGTTGTCTCTGTAACAATCATATTTTAAAATTGGCCCCATTTTCATGTACATAAAATAAAAAGATATCGTGTTATGAAATTTAGGGACATGCATAATATTTGGTGTTTTTCTTTTCATAGCCACTTCCTAAAAGTCGGAAAAGCCTTCAATATGGACCACTTTCGGTTCCAATATTTATTTTCGAACAAGTAATTGTTATACGATTATTTTTCATGGATTTACTTATTTTTGGCTAAAATCTAAAATTTCAAAATCACATGCCCTCTACTTGTAGTCAAATTTATATTTTCCTCAATTATATAATAAACTTGAATAGCAACCATGGATTTTAGAGTCGAAGAAATAATTTTAAGACAACGTTGTTAAAATTTGTAATCCCAACCACCATCATTTATTGTGCAACCTCCGATTCGTCAAATATACCCCCACGCCCGACTCTTTATACAAGTGTAAATCCCAAGGTATATTTGGGTACTTATTTCTCTAGACCAAGAGTAAAATATACGTGGTTGTGATTAAGGGGACTCTTGAAAATTTTAATCCCAACCACTATCATTTATTGTCTGCTGCAACCTCCAATTTGTCTAATCTGTTCTCTTATTTGAGTGTTTGTACAATTGTAGATCGTAAGGTTCGTATGGCCACTATTTCTCGCATATATTTTAGAAACTTCATTTATTGTTTAATCCACCCACTAACCTAACTTTTGTATAAGTGCAAATCCCAAGGTATACTTGGGCCTTTATTTCTCCATATATTTTACAAACTTTATTTCTTGTGTAGCCTCAATTTGTCTAATTGGTCGCTACACAATTTGTCTAATTTTTCCCTTCATCTCACTTTTTCTACAAATGCAAAGCCAAAGGTATGCTTGGGCCCTTATTTCTCCATATATTTTACAAATATCATATCAAAGTTTCATATTTATCAGAATGGTGATGAAAGACAAACAACGTCACCCTTGTAAATATTTTATATAAAGGAGAGGAGCCAATGGTCAGGCACTTAAGTTGAGGGTGTACAACACCCGTATAAATACTATAAAATTTGAAAAAAAACCTATAATAGATTTTGTTATTTTTAATCTAAATATTTTCTTTTGAGCGTTTATATTCAATGGAAAGTGGTTTTGTAAGGTATTTAAATCAAGTAGTTTTCCATACAAAAAAATTTAGGCAAACCTTCAGAAGCCATTATCTCATGCATTTTTTTCCACTTATGGCATTTTGACTATTATATAAGGTTAAAATGGCCATATTCACGAGAATGAATATGGCCAAAGACCCATATTCACGAAAAATAAAGGTCCTCAAGAGGAGAAATCAAGACTACTATATAAGGTCTAAATGACCATATTCACAATGGCCATATTCATTCTCGTAAAATTGTAATGGCCATATTCATTCATGAGGTCTAAAGAGAAGAAGGGGTGCTTTGAGCCTCTTGTTACTTCATGCTATGCTCATGCGGTGCGGTGCCTTTGCACCACTTTTCTTTTCCACTTGTTATGGGCATGTGCTCGTCTACCCAAGTCAGAACACCCATAAAATTTCGTATACGAAACCCAAAACCAAACATAGATTATACTAGAAAATTATGGAATAATTTTTTATTTATTTTTGTTAAAAGACGAATGCAACGTTTAGCTAAACCCTTAGTTAATAACCGATCATCACCAAATTAAATAAATAATAATGTTAGATAAAATAATTGATTAAGTCTATGGTTGGGTTTAAAATATTTCATTTGATTAATCTTAAATTAATTTAATACATAGGTTTCCAAGGTCAAGCAATAATTTATTAATTAAAGTCCAAGGTCTAAAAGTTCTCCATTTACACAACTATTAAATTCAAATCTAAATAACAATGATGTCTATACATTTAAGGGAAAGAGGCTACTAAAATTAATTTAAAGGAAATACAAACAATTAATTAACTTACAACCCACACAAGTGGCCCCATCCAAGGGAAGACCCATGTGACCAAATGATTAACTCTCACCCACCCCCACCTAACTTTTGTAGGAGACATTTTGGGCCATTGGATGAAAAAATTCAAACCAAACCTAAAAATCTCTAAGGAAGGCTTTTATTCATTTCTTTTGTTCATTTCATTCATTTTGGTTTTGTAGGTTAAGGAAAATGGAAGAGGAGGAAGCCATGGATGAGAAGGAAGGAACTTGGGGATGGATATACACATCCCCCAATGTTATTTATTTTATTTTTTTTTCCATTTCTATCCTACCCTCTTCTAGGGTTGTAAATTTCTCATTTTATTGTAAACATGATTTAAAAGAATACCCATTTGGGTATTTTACATTTTTCCAAAAGATCTATTTTCTTTGTAGTATTTGCATTTCTTTCCTTTTCTTATATGAGTAGATATACACAATTAAATTTTCCTTTGATATATACAAGTATATTTATATATATACACATATACACACTTGTGTGTATATATGTATACATATAATATATATGTATAAAAACTAATTTTCTTATAATATCATATTCACGAAAATGGGATATATATATATAAGGGCTTTGAAAATTTCATGGTGATGGTCACGGCCATAGACCACGCACATGTGTTGCATTACAAGGTCTAAAGTGTTTGGTTTAGCATTTACTAAATCTTGGTTGGGTTGGTGGGGCTCGGCCTCACCAAACTTATTTATTAAATAACAATGTGGGGGGAGGGGTCGCCCACCCCACCCCCATCCCATATACCAATGGGGTGGGGGTGGGGTGCGGTCGGCGATCCTTCCCACCCCAAACAAACCTCCAACTAAGCCTATTGCCCATGACCACATACAAACACATACTCATTTTTATTGAGTTTTTTTAACTATATTAATAATAATAATCATTATTATTAATGCAAGTCTTTATGACTAACACTAGTATTTACTATTATTAATTTTAACCATTATAATAATAATATTTGTTATTAATAATAATAATAGTAAATTATATATATATATATATATATATATATATATATATATATATATATATATATATATATATATATATATATATATATATGCACATATTTAATATTAAAAGGCTTTGAAAAATTCATGGTCGCGGCCATAGACCACGCACATGCCGCATTACAAGGTCTGCAAGTGTTTGGTTTAGCATTTACTAAATCTTGGTTGGGTTGGTGGGGGCTCGGCCCTACCAAACTTATTTAATAAACAACAATGTGGGGTAAGGGGTCGCGACCCCACCCCCCATCCCATATACCAATGGGGCGGGGGGATGGGCTGGCACCGCTCCCACCCCAAACAAACCTCCAAATAAGCCTCACGCCCGCGGCCACATACAAACACATACTCATTTTTATTGAGTTTTTTTAACTTTATTAATAATAATAATTCATTATTATTAATGCAAGTCTTTATCACTAATAATAGTATTTACTATTATTAATTTTAACCATTCTAATAATAATATTTGTTATTATTAATAATAATACTTATATCTAATAATTATAATAATTTAATAATAGTATAAGGAATAAATATAGATGTATACATGTGTAAATGTATAATTAGGGTCATAACCATTTCACTAATGATTTGTTAAAAAGGAACAATATTTATATATTAATATATTAATTATATTAATGATATTGAGATAGTCAACCTAATTAGGCCCTTTTTTTTGTTGTTTTCGAGAGTTTGATATTAGTCTAATATATAAATAGAGAAAAATTGTAAAATATACTTATAAAACTAACTTGGCTAATGTTACAATTTAATATATAAAAGTGGGTAAATTTATATGTCTTTATTTTGTCAAATCCACCTAAGGTTAGGTTAAGCCAAATGTAAGTTTTCTTACACAATTTACAAAACAAAGTAATGATAGAAGGAATGCTTTCATCAAATCTTATAGTTTTAACTACTATTTCCTTCAACTAGTTTAGTAATACATTTATAGTTACAATGCTTCAAAAAAATTTAAGAGGACAAAATAACCATTTCATTTGACAAGCAAATGCAACCCACAAGATACTTGTTCCTTTTTAAATGAAGTCTCACAATTTTACAAAAAAATTGAAATGAGGATATATATCAACTTGCATATATTGAAAACAAACTTAGATTAAATACATGTATATCCATTTCATCTATATTCAAATTTTCTTTTTCTCCAAAACAATACAAATCTTGATAATTTCTCTTCACAAGACTAATCACATTTGACATTTTAATTTTCTCAATCCACACTTTTTAAAAGAGTTTACAAGATAAATAATTTCTAAGAGATACAACAACTTTATCACAAACTTACAATTTTACAATGCATCCACTCCAAATGGAAAGTATAAATGATTGAATAAATTACAACAAGGCTATCAACAACAAAATTTCAAGTCTTCAAAATGTATGTCCTCTCCACAAAGGTAGCTCCAACTTTGGCTTTCTTCAACTTCACAAAGGAACCACAAAACAAGGAAGGGGGAGTAGGCAATGCTCTCCGCCAACCATAAATCCATTAAGGGAAGAAGTCATTCCCTTAATGGCCCTTGAGCCCCAACCAAGGAACCATGAGGAGCATTGAGCAACAATGACAACTTGGACAAGGTGGCTTCACAAAAACACATACAAGGCATTCAACTCAAAACATGACAACATAATTCACAAGATTACAATTTCACAACAACACAAAGGTTTGAGAATCAAACCAAATAGAGCAAGGGTTATGGGAGACCACCTCCTTATGCCTCCCAAGTGAAGTGGGATTCTTACCCTAAGCCTCCAAGTGCACAAAATAATCACACAAAACTCCTTATCTCTCCCTTGCAACATGCAACAAATCCATGAATTTATTTTCTCTCCCCATAGGTAAGACTCTCATTCACACTCCCACCAATTGCATGCCTCACATAAACTCTCTTTCCCTCCCCAATGGTCCCATAAACCCTTCTCACACACCCAACTAAGGCCAACTACCCAACCAACACACACAAACACCATCACAAGACAAAAACACTTTTAACAAGCACAACATTTCTTACAACAAACAAAATAACATAATAATAAAAGGTGGAGAGTCTACCTCTCCATCAAGATCCAAGAAAACCTTCACAAGCATCTTCAAACCCAAGCCAAGCAATTTCCAAGCACTCAAAAGCTCCAAAATCCAAATGTGCACAAAAACAAAATGAGCAAGTAACCCCATTCCAACCAAAATCACCAATAAATAGAAATGGAATGTGAGGATGATGAAGTGCCTCCATGTAGGATGTCACTTCATCATCCCCCATCCACACACTCAAGTCAACACACCAAGACCAAAAAAATAATGCACAAACAAGGATTATGACAACTCACATGGCTCAAAACTTGTACACCATACTTTCAAGGACATAATAAATTTGGGTAGAAAGAAAGTGCAATGATTTTCCTTCTCTTACACTCAAAAATAGACAAAGGAGTCAAATTAAGCTTCCCAACCCATAGGTAAGGTTGTTGGGTCAAATTAAGAGGCATGAGACAAGTCTTTGCTTGTCCCACAAGTCTCCAAAAGTGCCCCCAAGTCAAAATCTGAATTTTGAACTTGGGGTGGAGTAAAACACTCCCAAATCACATAAATTTTACTTACACAAGGACTACAAGATCTCATCATAACTATTTGTCACATCTCTAATTTGGTTAAACAAAACAAGAAGGGTTAAGTCTAATTAACACACATTTACACATGCTAATAAAGTGACAAATTTTCCAAATTTAAATACACAAAACATAAATAAACACATACAAAAATTAAAGAAAGGGACACAATTCACCCCATGGCCACATATGTGAAATCACCCCCATGGGAGACTTCCAAACAAGACATGCAAAACACACACTAAACAACATTACACAAGTTGTCAAATTTGGCCTCGTTGCTCAACGTTCGACATCCTTCCGTGGTTGGTCCCATATCCCCTTCGATGTTTGTGATAAAAGTCTGCACACAACAAATACCTCTTTGGCCTTTTGGCCGCATTAACAACATCGAGAAAATATACAAATAAAATCAATGTTCATCATTCAACATTTAACAATTCTATTATCCATCAATATGTCAAAATCTAAGCATAACATCCATGATATTACAATACTACTAAAAACATCCCAAAACATAATGTGTCAATGAAATGTATATCATGAAAATCAACACATATCAACTATCGAACATTACTATCTAGTGCATTATAATAAAGTGTAACATCATAATGCCAATAATTCAAATATTATTAAAATCTATTATCTATTGATTAATGTATCATAATCAAATGTCCGAACATCACCCAATAATATCAACATCAAGATAAAAACAATGTCGAAGAGGAGTGGGCACTACATGAGGAGAAATCGAGACTACTATATAATCAAAATGACCATATTCACAATGGCCATATTCATTCTCGTGAAAATTGTAATGGCCATATTCATTCATGAGGTCTAAAGAGAAGAAGGGACGCTTTGAGCCTCTTGTTATTTGTTTTGTTGTGGCGTTGGGTGCCTTTGCACCCTTTTCTTTTTCCACTTGTTATGGGCCCGTGCCTGTGTACCCAAGTCATGATTGTTTGGCGTTTTGTGTTGCCTTCATGACTTAATTATGGAACCGTGAGTTTTCCGTTCACTCATGCTAATGTAACTCTCTTTTATTAATATTAATATAAGGGCAGTTCCAATAGTAAATGGAAATCCTTTGTACGTAACCATTGCTATATAAGGTCAAAATGAAATACCCAATAGACACTAAAGAATCACCCATTTTTAGCCAGCGAAATTGCCCTGCAAATTTGCTGAGTGTATCAGAAGGAATTGCAGCTGTAAGACTGCAGGGAAAAAAATGGATGCCACTGTCAAAAAATTGAAACAAAGTTGGTGATGTGGTTAAATTAGGCAACAATTTATGCGCGGAGACCACATTAGTCTGAGATCACTCTGTAGAGAAGGTCGCGTGAAGGAGGCCATACACATTCTGTTTACCACAAAAAACCCTCCCGTGAACTCTTCTACATATCTTCATCTATTGGATGCCTGCATTTCCAAGAATGCCCTTTCAGAGGGTAAACAAATCCTCTCACACATCATTGATATGGGATTTGATTATGTTGCAGATAGTTATCTACGAAATAAAGTTATCCACATGTATGACAAATGCGGAAGTTTGGTAGATGCTCGTAATGTTTTTGATGACATAACTGAACCAGACGTCTTCTCATGGAATACGATTATTGCAGCTTACAGAAGGCATGGGTTTCCTCAAGAGGCATTGAAACTGTTTCAACAAATGCTGCAAATGGGTGTCCAACCCGATGGGTTCACCTTTTCCAACATCCTCCCTGCCTGTGGCAAACTGGGATTTTTCGAATAGGGTATGGAAATCCATCAAAGAATAATTGGAAGCGGAACTTGGTCCACTGTTGTAGTTTCAAATGCCTTAGTAGACATGTATGCAAAATGTGGAAGCATTGAGAAGGCGCGCGCATTGTTTGACAGAATGCGCCAACCAAATGTGGTTTCATGGACTACATTGATTGCAGGATATGCACAAAAAGGTTTTGTTGACGAGGCTTTAAGGTTTTTCAAGGAAATGCCTCAACAAAATGTGGTCTCATGGAATGCTATGATTGTAGGTTGTGCACAGAATGGTGTTATGGACGAAGCGTTAAGGTTTTTCAAAGCAATGCCTCAACCTGATGTGGTTTCATGGACTGCAATCATTTGTGGATATGCTCAAAACAATTTAGTTGAAAAAGCTTCAGAGATATTTAAGCAAATGCAATTGGTGAGTATAAAGCCAAACTCAGCAACCTTTGCCAGCATCCTCCCATTATGTGCCAAAGTTGGAGCTTTGGAACAGGGCATGGAGATCCACCAAAAAATAATGGAAAACGGATTTATGCTGGATGTTGTAGTTGCAAACTCGCTGATAGACATGTATGCGAAATGTAGAAGCATACAGAAGGCACAAAATGTGTTTGACAAAATGCCTCGACGAGATGCAGTCTCTTGGAATGTAATCATTGCTGGTTATGCACAAGATGGGTTTGTTGAAAAGGCCTTGGAGATTTTGAAGCAAATGCAGCTCGCAGGTGTTGAGCCAAACTCGGCAACCTTTAGTAGCATCCTCCCAGCTTGTGCCAAACTCGGAGCTTTGGAACAAGGGATGGAGATAAATCAAATAATAATTGATAGTGGATTTTTGTCTGATGTTGCAGTTATGAATGCCCTGATACACATGCATTCAAAATGTGGAAATATTCAGAAGGCATATGAAGTGATCAACAAAATTCAGAATCCAAATGTGGTCTCGTGGATTGCGGTAATTGCAGGGCATGCACAAAATGGGCTTGTTGAAAAGGCATTAGAGATTTTAAGCAAATGCAATTCGCAGGTGTAAAGCCAAACTCAGCAACCTTTGCCAGCATCCTCCCAGCATGTGCCAAACATGGAGCTTTGGATCAAGGTTTGGAAATGCATCAGAAAATAATTGAAAGTGGATTTTTGTCAGATGTAGTTGCAAATGCCCTGATTGACATGTATGCAAAATGTGGCAGTATACAGAAGGCACACAAACTGTTTGACAAAATGCATCATCCAGACGTGTTCTCATGGACTGCGATGGTGGCAGGATATGCTATGCATGGCCATGGCAATGATGCCCTCAATCTCTTTGAACTAATGAAGCAATCTCAAACCAACCCCAACAGTATAAGCTTTGTTTGTGTTTTATTTACATGTAGTCATGCAGGTCTAGTGACTGATGGCTGTAAATACTTCAATTGCATGAGTGACTCTTTTTTATTAAGCCTACACTTGATCATTATGCATGCATGGTTGATCTTCTTGGCCGTGCTGGCTATCTTCAGGAAGCCCTAAACTTTATCATCAAAATTGCAGTAAAATTAGATGCGGTTGTATGGATGTGTTTGCTTGGTGCTTGTAAGTCACATAAGAGTATAGGGCTAGGAGAGTTCGTTGCAGCATTCCTTTTCGAGTTGGATTCTAAAAATACTGCACCTTATGTTCTTCTGTCAAATATTTATGCAGAAGCGTGCAGGTGGGATGACCTTGAAAATGTAAAGATATTAATGAAAGATAGAGGAATTAAAAAGGTACCTGGATGTAGTTGGATTGAAGCCCATAAAAAGGTTCATGGTTTTTTTGTGCAGAGATGATCACACCCACAAACACACGAGATCTATGAAAAGTTGGCGAGTTGTCTTCGGAGATGAAGGCCTGCGGGGTATGTGTAGATCAAGGATTTCGCGCTTGTTACCTGTCCAAGTTAATGCACCAAACTAAACACAAAAACCCTGAAAAACTCCAATAAAATCGATACCTGATGGATAAGATCCGAAGATGTAGACGAATGAGGAAGCCGATGTAGATAAGACGGGCGCACACGAGCAATTCGCACAATAGATCCGAGTAACCTGCAAGACACCGATGCTTGACAGAAAAAGACGGCGTTAAGAGATATTTAGGTGGACTGCCTGAGAAGCGGGTCCGGGAAGCGATAAGCTTCCTCGGCGGATGTCAGTCCACGTTTTCAATTAAGAAAAGAAGCATACATGATAAAAGATGTAAGTAAAAAGCTAGATCTTCTGATTGCAGTAATAAGACAGAATCTAAATAAGCAGGCATGAAAGCACGTGAAAACAGGAACTAAGAAATAATGCTGAATTTGTGTTACCTGTGTCCTTTTACCTGTCTGCAGGGAAATCGGCGTCGACTGGGTAGAATCGGCGTCGACTGATGTGGTCGGCGTCGATTGAGACTAATCGGCGTCGACTGGGTGAGATCGGCGTCGACTAAAAACAGATCGATCAATCAGGGACTGTGCGATAAGATTCGGGAATTAGAAGATGAATGTGGTCTGCTGGATGTGCCGAAGTTGGCGAGACACTGGAACAGAGTCACCAGATGATAGATGGTGGTGTGCGATGCTGATGTGACAGGGACAGAGTAACGGTGCTCCTCTCAGGGATTGATTCGGACAGGATCTGCCCTAATTTGATACAATTGATGCTAAGAAGATCTCTCTTTCTCACAACCTGTATCTCTCTCGCTCTCTGTTCGTGCGTAAGTGCTTCCTTTTTTCGCCTGTTCGCTTTTCGCTCGTTCGTGGTCTCTTTTTCGGTCCCTAGAACTGAGTTCTGGACTCGCTTTTATAATCGGCGCCGCTCCTAGAAAATCGGCGCCGACCATATGGGTCGGCGCCGATCGCGGAATAGACTTCCGAGATGGCCAAAATGAGCGATTTCAAGAAAGATAAGATTTATCCCGAATACGGGAAATATCCCGCTTAGGGAAGAGGAAAAATAGATGTGGTACATAGATAGAATAAATTTGGGGTAGATAAGTAATTAAGATGCATGGGAAGAAGCGTAATCAAATATTTAATATTTAATCACTCATGGGTAAGATGTGATGCGGTGAATTAAATTTGGAATAAGTGATTAAATCACAAATTGGATAATATCCCAAGGGATAGTTGGTGACGTAAAACGTGCCTCAAAGTTACCTAAGCAAGTAAATGGATGAGAGGGACACTAAATTGAGTAACCAATTTTAAGTGTCTACATTTTGCCCCTTTTTGTCAAGTAACTTGCGATAAGCAAGGTTATGAGACAAAAACAAAGGGATGGAAGAAGGGAAGAATTTGTGATGATGTGATCCCCCTCAAACTAGGGATGGGATGGATGATAGAACAGACGATCCCAAGTTTGAAAAAGGTAGATGAAAAATGCAAGGTGCCCCAGTCGGATGCCTGGAGTAGATCTGATCATTGATGACGCATAAAAATGAATAAAAGGCAGCAACCTAAGGAACTCACATTGGTAGGGCAAACTAGCCGGTCTCCTCATGAGACGACGTTAGTGCCTACAGACCCATGAGGGTAAGGAGAACTGCAAAATAGTCAGCATCTAAAGAGAGACACATTGGTAGGGACAACTAGACGGTCTGCAGCGCACGACGTTAGTGCCTGCACACTCCGTTTAACTCTAAGTCGTGCCGCCGAAAAGTACGAGTGTCCCACGCAAAGGAACAAACCCGAAATAGACAAGGATATCTAAAAAAAAAAATGTGCCAAAAGGCAAAATTCAAAGCACACAACAATGATCAGATAGATAAGTAAGCCAAGCATCAACACTATGGCAAAAGATATAGAAAATCGGCGGCGACCAAACTAATCGGCGACTAGAACAAACGGCGTCGACCCAAAAAATCGGCGCCGACCAATCCAGGCACATATAAATATGCGAACGGAAAACGTAAACGATTTATTTTCAACGTGACGATTGATTCAGAGAGAGACAGATTTGTGATTTGAGCATCATGGAAGCCTCTGGGAGCGGTCAGAAGCGCAGGAGGACACGACCTGGGGTAAGTGGTCATTCTTGAACCCACTTTTCTTAATTTATTTTTTTTTTGTTTGATTTTTTCTTGCATGGGAGGCCGGGGTCCGGTTTATGTCCGGCCAGGCAGTCGGCGCCGATTGGTTTAATCGGCGTCGATTGGTTTTGGATCGGCGTCGATTGGTATTAATCGGCGCCGACTAAAATGAACGACGCCGATTTTACCAAATCGACGCCGATTGAAAGATATTCATTTTTTTATGGTTTTGGAAGATGTGATTTGGGGAAATAAGAGACTAATTATGTTTTTGATGTCGTGGATGCAGGCACGAGAGGTACTACATATGAGGGATGCCATCCCTGAGCTATTGGAGACGATTCTTCCTGATGTGACAGATGCAGACTGGCAGCATTTAGAGCTAGCCGGGCTCGGGGGTTTCCGATATTATAGACGAGTGCCACGAGATGTGGAGCTCATGCGGGCACTAGTGCGTCGATGGGACAGCCAGACGTGCACATTTTGGTTCAGGACGGGTGAGATGACTATCACCCATGAGGATATATTCAGGATCCTTAGATTACCGATTACTGGGGACCCGATTGAGATCACACCCCGGGAGCAGCAGCAGAGGGCCCTGGTGCGATTATACAGAGGTAGGGCAGACGATTCTGAGATAGTATCTGGGGCAGTGAGGATAGCCTCACAAGACAGAAGCGAGATAGCCTCGAACAGGCGGATAGCCTTGATTCAGATGGCGATATCCTATTTTGCCCTGCCAGACTCAGGAGGTGGGAGATTCCCATTGTTACTATTAGACTGTGTGTGCGACATCTTGCAGTACAGACAGGTTTTTGCCTTCGCCGATGCCCTGATAGCTCAGATTTACCATGAGCTATGGATGTACACCACTGGCCGGAGGACAGGGATTGACGTCAGTTTTGTGCTCCATTGCTGGGCATATGAGCACATAGCGGTGATCAGGCCATCCGGGCTTCCTTGGATGCCAGCAGGAGTGGGAGGGATTGATTATGGATTTCGGAGATGGCGGGCTGACATGGCC
The DNA here is from genome assembly GCA_018340775.1 of Taxus wallichiana var. yunnanensis. Lineage (NCBI taxonomy): Eukaryota > Viridiplantae > Streptophyta > Pinopsida > Cupressales > Taxaceae > Taxus > Taxus wallichiana. Next base: position 689,937,828 of record CM031243.1, read on the forward strand.
GCAGGAGATACAGGTAGACCAGCCGGGTGGTACTCTGAGCGTTTCAGGACGCTTACACCAGATCAGGTCATCTGGAGACCATATCGGGCATTCCCGACATGGGCCGGTCAGGATGCGCACTTGGTAGCATTGAGACGGAGCCGGGTGGTCAGGGGCCGGAGGCCAGATATGTGGGAGCGGGTCCCGTTCATGCGGATATTGAGGCAGTTCGGCCTAGTACAGACAGTGCCGGCCACCTACACGCCATATAGGCGGGATAGCAGAGAGACGGATTTGCCGATTTTGATCCCGGCAGACCCATTGAGAGAGGCCCCACCCTCCAGCAGACAGTGATGATGACGCGGGGGTGGATGAGGGCTACGCAGCATGGTACGACACAGAGCTTCCACGACATCTCCCGCCCTCTATAGATGCTGATGAGGAGGACATAGCTGCTACGCTGGACAGATTAGAGGGAGAGCATGCCACCCTCACACAGACACATCAGGTAGCTCTGGAGGAGATCAGGGCTTTGACGGAGGAGAGGGATGCCCTGATTGTGGAGAGAGACACCGCTCGCCAGGAGCGAGATACAGCGATCCAGCAGAGGGACCGCTACTTTCGGCACAGGGAGGCCCTCAGGGCCAAGTATGGGGAGACAGGTGCCACATCACAGTCCAGTGCAGTACATGTGGTACGACCCTGGAGGAGGCACCACCAGGTTGCAGCGGCCAGCAGCGGCAAGAAAGCATCGCTACGAGCACCGCACCGTGAGCCGAGCACGTACGGTCTCTCCTCGGCCGAGGTGAGATACTACGAGGATGCCCTAGCGCAAAGATGCCCCGAGATGTGCCTCGATACGGGCGAGGAGAGCAGCGACGGCTACGGCGAGCGGAGCCTCAGGTGGAGGGAGTACTGGGAGAGATCGAGGTGGGCCGAGACCTCCAGCAGCAGGTGCATCGAGCTCGATAGGCGGCGGCCAGGAGAGACAGCCAGGTGCAGAGGAGGGTGGAGGAGATAGTGTCCTCCACGCTTCAGATTTTACTATATAGAGATTTGATAGATTTTGTATCTGTATAGTGATGTAGCCTCGATTGGAAGGCATTGTTTAGATGGCTTGATTGAAAGCCACCCATTTTTGTACAGACACATATGTATATATAGATTCATTATTTGTCATATAATTGTACTCATGCTTTTAATTTTGGATATACATGGATAGATGGATATAGATATAGACTGATAGAGGATAAAATAGATGTGATTGGATAGGTATAGACTGATAGATGATAGAAATAGATGTGATTAGATAGATTGATATGTGGATAAAATAGATGTGATTGGATAGATATAGACTGATAGATGATAGAAATATATGTGATGTGGATATAACTTTGATAGATGGATGTGATGTAACTTGGATGTACATGTGTTTGATGTTTGGATTAGATATGGATAGATATAATGTACCTTGGATGTACATTTTGGTGGATAGATTGATGGATGTGATTGATGTATAGATTAGATATAATGTACCTTAGATGTACATATTTTAAATATTTTGATGGATAAATAGATAGATGTGTTTGATGTATAGATAGATGTAATTTTAATGAGAAATGAATAAAGATAGATGTTTTGATAGATAAGAGGAATTTTGATAGAAGATAAATTGTGATTGAATTAACATGTGAAATGTCAATTTAACAGGATGCAAGAGCCAAAGATGTAAATGGAAACAACCGTGACTTAGAAGAGAAGACACTCGGAAAAGAAGGGAAATGATAAGTCGGACTTCCAACCGACCATAGATAAAATCCAGATAAGAAACCGAAAGACCAAGCATACAAGGCCCTATATAAGATTAAAATAAACCTGACACTAACTAGTCGCAAACCAGATCTAGGATAGAAATGGAAAGAAAAGTAAGTATCTTGTCGGAATTTACAAGGGACAGGATACATGTCCATGATAGGAAAATAGGATTCTCCATATGATCGACAAAAGGTCTTAAATCTCAGCTTCATGACTTTGACAGAAAAGCAAACTGATCAATGCGGGAAGTTTGCTTGATATGGAAAGACTGATCGATGCGGGAAGTCTTTCAGTGATGCTAAAAAGTGTATAAACTGACTGGAAGGCTGATTGATTACAAGAAGCCTTGAATATTTTTTGAGCTTGCCGTCCTTCAAGGAGCGAGTGCAGTATTTTGAATTTTAATGATAGCCATCCTTCGAGGGTATGGTCTATTTTCTTTTTGATTCACTTGATAATGTATGGATAGCTGTCCTTCAAGGGATCAGTCTATCTTTTGGATAGCATCTTTTTTTTTTTTTTTTTTTTTGAAACTCTTTGGAAGAAGCTGAGTTTAGACCTAGATAGATCAGATGGAGGGGAAGAGAACATAGAAGAACATGTACTCATGCCCCGAGTAGATCCAATTAAGATAAGTACTTGGGACAGATGAAGTGGTGATTAAGGTATTCCTACCATGAGGAGGAACATATCCAAAAGAAACGTGCAATGAGTAGAGCCGCGATACTCATATTTAAGGTAGACGAGGCAATAGGCGGAGAACCACACGATTTCAAATCACCACAAAAGTAGATGACTGGTTATTAGGACGGATGGAAGATCTGAGTTGCGACTAGATTTGTGTAAGATAGATTTTAACAATAGAAGGGCCGTAGATGCAAGGCATTGAGAGGTTCCGCCTCAGGTACACCATCCATGGAAGATAAACGATAAGCCCCAGACCCATATTTATGAGTGATAATGTAGGGGCCCATCCAGTTGGGAGCAAACTTACCACGTTGACTTTTTTCGAGTGTAGTGACATTTTGATTTTCCTTAAGAACAAGGTCACCAATTTTGAAGTCACGGTGTTGCAAGTGCTTGTTGTAAGCACGTTTGACACGCTCAAGATAGACCTGATGATGCTCAAGAGCGTTAAGACGCCGCTCATCTAATAATTCAAGTTGTGTTAGACGATTTTGACGATAATCCTCATCGGAGACAAATTCTCTGAGAGAAACACGGAGAGATGGGATTTGGACTTCCAAAGGAAGGACAGACCTCGTTGACCATGTATTTGGAGAGAGAAAGGAGTAAGCACCGGTAGGAGTACGAATGCTAGTCCGATAAGCCCCGAGAGCAAAAGGGATATGTAAATGCCAATCCTCGCCAAATGACTCGACTAGTTACTCATGAGGATACTACGCAAAAGTTTTATTAGACGCTTCACTGACCATTAGCTTCGAGGATAGTATGGAGAAGAAAAAGCCGAGTTTGATATCAAAGCGTTGCAGAGATTTTGCAAATCAGCGTTCTTGAAAGACTTACCATTATCCGTGATTAGCTTATGTGGAACGCAAAGCGACAAATGATGTGTTGATAGACGAAATCAACTATGGGTTTAGCCTTTGTTGAAGAAAGAGGGATAGTTTTTCTACCCACTTAGTAAAGTACTCGGTGCGATAATGATAGAATGATGATTTGTGAAGAGCGGGGATTGATGAGACCAATAAGATCAAGACCCCACTGCGAAAAAGGCCACAAATCCGCCGCAGGTTGCAAAGCCTGACTAGGGATGTGCGTGAGATTGGAATGTTGCTGACACTTGACGCACTTCTTAGTGTATTCACAACAATCTCGATTAAGAGAAGGCCAATAATACCCCAAACGTAAAATGCGCTTAGCTACAGCTAAACCACTAAAATG